>JAJEJO010051724.1:0-17863 GCA_020662805.1 Glaucomys volans
AAAAGAGGGACATAGAAATGTATACATGGGAAACATAAATGTTCAAGAATAAAGACAATGAGAGAAGGAAGGCATGAAATGAAGAGAAAGGGGATTTCAACTTACCAGAAAATGGCTTGTCTTACGCCACAAAGTTTGAACCACCTCAGTACGGTCAGCCTTGCTGGGCAGCTCACTTAGGGAAAAGGCCGATACTACCACATCAAACTGTACCTGAGGACCAAGACAAGGAGCATGACAAACCTGACATTTCCCAATTCTAAGAAGTACTAGCCCCTAAATTTCTTCTACTCCTTCTTTTGTCTTCTAATATCCAATGCTGGACTGCAAGGCTGAGGCCACAGTTTTCTATCTGCCACATTCCATATTTAGAAATGCCCTGAACACTGCTACTTGCCTTGGGTGACACAGGTAGAAACTGTCTGAAAAAGACACCTGGAACATAAGGTTCTCCTGTTTCTGAACCACCTGTGAAAGAAAGAAAAGATGTGGAACTAAGAATATGAAGTTTACAGACACAGGTATAAACTGAAGAGATATCCAGAGAAGAAATGTGGTCCTGAAGATAAAGAAAACACCAGGTGGGACTGAGATGCATAAGCTTACCAACCAACCAACCAACCACAACCCAGCAAAGTTCTCTAACACCTTCTGCTTGACCATAATATTGGAAGGAGACCAGATTCATCTTAACTCTTAGTCCTTTCTACTTCCTAATGAAACACTCTTTCTCCTAATATTTGCTTTCTTAACTACCCCCCAACTTTGGAAAAGTCCTATCTTATAGCTTATTCTCACCTTTCAGTAGCTTTTCTGCCAAATCCAACATGGCAGCTGAGCTATCCACACACATATATTCACGAAGGCTCTGGCCCCAAGTACTGTGAGCAGCCCTGAGATGGCAAAACAAAACCAACAGTTTTCATGACAAAGAGTCATCCCTTCAAGAGACTCCAATCCCACCCCTGGGGATATGTTATGTTAAAATAGTTAGAAAAACTAACAAAAGTTATTTTGTTATTTCATTTATAATTCCTGAAAAAAACGACAGAATAAAGGGGAGGGAGTGGAAATGCTGGGAGGTGATATTGGATCAAATAATTTGTTATACTGTGTGTGTGTACGAATATGAAATAAATCCCACCATTATGCACAACTACAAAGCACCAATAAGAAAAGAATATGGGAGCTGGGCATGGTGGCGCATGCCTATAATCCCAACTCAGGAAGCTAAGGCAGGAGGATCGTGAGGTTGAAGCCAGTCTTAGCAACTTAGAGAGGCACTTAGCAATGAGATCCTGTCTCTAAATAAAAGAATATGGGGGAAAAAAGGGCTGATTAAAATATCTATTTGTTGGCAAAAAATAAAATTTTTTTGATTGATATGTAAAATCTGTTCCCTATACTAAATACCTTTCCTTTTAAAACTTTCTAAATATGGTTCTTTTTCACTTCACATTTAAGTTCTGGCTCGAATCCATATACCTTCTTCTGCTTGGCCTACTCTGAGACAAGAAACATTCTAGTTTTCCAACTTTCCTGTTCTCCCTCTGTTTCCCAGCCTCTTGATATTAAAGCATACGAGTAAGGCTATCTAGCGATAGAACTGACAAAGACAGCACTAAAGAAAGTTACTCACCAGGTGACAGAACCAGTACCAGAGCCAAAGTCCATCAACGTTTGTGGCTTGAACTCTGGAATTCGAGTCCGGATCTGAAGAAATTTAAAACACTCCACAGAAGAGTCATAGAGACTCAGAGTCTTAGAAAATATGAATTACTGAACTATGATAGGATGTGAATGTGTTTTGAAATTCAATATAAATACTTTAGAGAATAGAAAACTCCTAAAACAATGATGCTTAATCTTTCTTGGGTCACAGAATTCTTTCAGAGGATAAAGAGAACCTCTTCTAAAAAATGCATATATAATGTCCCAAGAATCCCTACCCAAGAAGACTACTTTATGAATGTGGGAGCTGATTGTAAAAGGATTCAGTTTGGAAGTTGAGGGACTTTTACCTCATGGAATGCCCTGGAGACTGCTGCAAAGCCACCATCCAGTCTTGCTGCCATATACACCAGGCTCAGTTCCTCACTGTAGCTGTCACAAAAATCAGAGAGTCACTCTTACTAGGAAATAACCTCAATTCCATAGTTACCTTCTAGACTTTTTTTTTTTTTTTTCTTTTGGTACTGGGGATTGAACTCAGGGGCACTCAACCACTGAGCCACATCCCCAGCCCTATTTTGTATTTTATTTAGAGACAAGGTCTCACTGAGTTGCTTAGGGCCTCGCTAAGTTGCTGAGGCTGGCTTTGAACTTGCAATCCTCCTGCTTCAGCCTCCCAAGTGCTGGGATTACAGGTGTGAGCCACCACGCCGGCTACCTTCTAGATTTTTAAGGAAATGAAATCTCTGGAATAGTCTCTTCCGGTTCAGCCTTTTCACTTCCCAATACAGAAAGGTCCAGGTAGTTTTCTCAAACACTAAATTGACAGTGTAATTGCATTCCCCCACCTCTTCTCAGGTTCGACATTTCTTTCTTTTCTTTTCTTTTTTTGGAGCCAGGAATTGAACTCAGAGACACTCGGCCACTGAGCCACATCCCCAGCCCTATTTTGTATTTTATTATTTAGAGACAGGGTCTCACTGAGTTGCTTAGCGCCTGGCTAAGTTGCTGAGGCTGGCTCTGAACTTGCGATCCTCCTGACTCAGCCTCCCAAGTCGCTTGGATTACAGGCGTGCGCCACCACGCCTGGCGACATTTCTTTCTTTTGCACCCTTACTGGCCCCTTCTTACCTCAGTTCTTGCCAATGGTAAGTAGTTTTGCGCAGGGCTTGTAGCACTGCTCCACGAAGTTTCTCCTCTGTCTGAGATAAGTCTGCGGTGAGAACAAGGACTGGAGGTAAGGACCTAGGGAGAATAGGGATCAGATCCAATAATTGAATATAATACCCATTCAATTCTCCTTCATTCCCCACCTGACAAAAGTCTTCAAAGCTCAAGAGAGAAGTTGAACTTAGAGAAAAACTCCAGGTAAGAGTAACAATAATGACTACAACCAACAGAGTGTATCAGATAGTATTCTGCCTCTAACAACAGTTCACTCAACCGAACCAATCCTATCCCACAAGTTTTGTTTTACATTAAAGAGAAGAGTATTAAAAACTTAAAGGGGGACTGAGGTTGTAGCTCAGTGGTAGAGCACTTGCCTCCCACATGTGAGGCACAGGGTTTGATCCTCAGCACCACATAAAAATAAATAAGATATTGTGTCCATCTAAAGATATTGTGTCCAACTAAAACAAACAAACACAACAACAAAAAGCTCTTAAAGGATAGGATAAGGATGATACTTTGTGGATTTCTTCATTTTCTGAAAACTTAAGATTGTGGTATCTTCAATGTTCCCATGGGAAGGAAAGCTGCTTAAAAATCTAAGTCTCATGACGAGTTACAGTTTATTATTTAGCAAGTGTCTACTGCATGCCTACTCTGAACCAGGTACAAGATGAAAAAAAGGCAGGTCTGCAAAATGAAAAATCTCACAATCATGAAAATAACTTGAATTATATTTATTCTCCTATTCCTGAAGGTTTCAGTATTGGACAGGGAGCCCTATAGGGACTTTATTTCAACTGAATGAAAAAAGTGTAAAATCCTAATCCACTGGACTTTTGGGAGGTGGGGAAGAAAAAAACAAAAACAAAAACAAAAGTCCCAAAGATCTGGATTTTTCAACCTTTATTCAAACCCCTGGGTAAACAGTGGACTAATCAACCTTCTAGTAAGGCATTATTTTAACAACTGCCTTGCCAGAAAGATAGCATCTAAGCTAGAGCAGTGGCATACTCCTGTAATCTCAGCAACTCAGGAGGCTGGTCAGGAGAATCACCAAGATGGAGGAGAGCCTTAGCAGTTCAGCATAAGCCTCAGCAATTTAGCAAGAAATAAAAAATTAAAAGAGTGAGGGACATAGCTTAGTGGTAAAGTGCCCCTGGATAAAGGAAAAAAACAAAACAAACTTCAGCATCTATTTGAAAGACTGTGAAATTATTACTTGCTCTTCATTTAAAAAAATTTTTTTATTTTGATTCATTGTACACAAATGGGGTACAACTTTCATTTCTCTGGTTGTACATGAAGTAGAGGCACACCTTTTGTTTTGTTTTGTTTTGGTTTTTGGTACTGGGGATTGAACCCAGGGGCACTCCACCACTGAGCCACATTTCCAGCCCCATTTTGTATTTTATTTAGAGACAGGGTCTCAGTGAGTTGCTTAGGGCCTCGCTAAGTTGCTGAGGCTGGCTTCAAACTCGCAATCCTCCTGCCTCAGCCTCCCAAGTGCTGGGATTACAGGCCTGCGCCACCACGACCTGTGCAGAGGCACATCTTTTGTGTAAACATACATGTACATAGGGTAATGATGTTTGTCTCATTCTATTATATTTCCTTCCCACGCCCCCTCCTACCCCTCATTTTCCTCTATACAATCCATCCTTCCTCTATTCTTGCCTTCCCCTCCACCCATTATGTATCATTATCCACTTATCAGAGAAATCATTCAGCCTTTAGTTTTTTGGGATTGGCTTATTTCACTTAGTATGATATTCTCCAACTCCATCCACTTACCTGCAAATGCCATAATTTTATTCTTCTTTATGGCTGAATAATACTCCATTGTGTATATATACATAGTTTCTTTATCCATTCATCTATTGAAGAGCATCTAGGTTGGTTCATTTTTCCCACTGATATTTCAATCTGGCCTACTCACTAATTATTCTTAACTCCTACCTTGGTTTTCTGAGAATTTTTTCTCAAGATGTATGGCCCGTCTTTGCAACTCCTCTGGCTCTACAGGTAAATGTCGGCTCCAGAGATAACTGGTCAGTGCTTGCACCTGCTTCTCTACGTTGGACATTGCACTCTCTATGGGCCAAATATGAAAAGCAGAATCACTCGCGTGCAGACCCAGTCGCTTTTCTTTTCAGGCCTTCATCCACGCAGATACTCACCAACCAGTAATAACCGCGCGGTGTCAGTCAGCGCCTGCGGCAGACGCACGTGGGGAAGCTGCAGGATGCCCGGGTGCTTACGATGGGGCTTCTTCCCCAGAAAATCGGACCTGTTATCTATCTGGGTCACGCCGGGCACTAGGACGGCGAGCGCCTGCAGGCCGGGAAAGAAAAACTGATTGCCAGGCAGAAAAAGTAACTGGCAGGGGCTTACGCGCTTACTAAAAGGAAGGGGCTGCCGACAGCTTTCCTTCTCCCACCGGAGCTGTCTCTGGAAACTCAGTCTCTCCGAGAGCAAAGGAAAGTACTTACTCGGTACTGAAGAACTACTCCAAGGCTGCGGCGCCATCTGCCTAACGTCAATAGGAATCTCAGTCCCCTTGCGGTCGCCATGGCTCTGTAGGCAAACCGGAAACAGAACTTTAGGTGCCGGTTGACCCTCACGCCCAACGTCGCGGTGAGCATGCTCTGTGGAACTTCGCGCGGGACAGTCTCAACAAATGAGAAGGGCGACTACTTACTGACAGCCAATGAGAAGACGACATGTAAATCCCCTTGAGGAGGAAATTACGTGGGCGGAACCTGGGCTGCTGTTCAGACGTAATCAGCTGAAGGATTCGCGGCCTCGGGCCCTGCAGGGACTTGTCGCCAGTACCAGAAATCAAGGGGGCAGGTTGGGGGCCGGCCTTCGCCTGAAGAAGACTGTTTTTGGGTGCATTCCTTGCTTTCCTCGCTGGAGGATTCCGTGTCTTGGGTTGTTTTCCTGTGTGAAAGGGGGAAAGGTTGAATGGTGAGAAAAATCAGATTTAGGCTGCCAAGGATAATCAAAATTAATAATTATTAAATAATTAGTAGTTGAGCTGGGCGCGGCCAGGTACGCCTGTAATCTCAGCGACTTGGGAGATTGAGTCAGGAGGATCACAAGTTCGAGGCCAGCCTTAGCAACTTAGTGACACACTGTCTCAAAATAAGAATCAAAATGAAAAGTGCTGGTGATGTAGGTCGGTGGTAAAGCACCCCTGAGTTCTATACCCGGTACCCCCCCCCAAAAAAAAGTTAACAGTTGAATAAATATTAAGCCTAGTTAGTAGGCTTATTTTTTTTTTTGTTCATATTTGTTAAGTTCTCTTCAAATGAAACTGATTCTGTTAGTAAACTGAGAACATCTATGTGACACTGTGCCAAGACCTTTTTCATAGTTCTACCTCATTTAGTTTCCCAAATCGTGTGAAGCAGGTTCCATTTTACTGTTGAAGAAAATGAGACTGCAAGTGGTTAAATGTGCTCAAGATGACAAAATTTGTTAGGTAAACAATAGATTTAAACCAAGGCACGGGGCTGGGATTTAGGTCAGTGATAAAGCACATCCCTAGCATGTGGTAGATGCTGGTTTACATCTTCACCAGATCCAAAAATCCTAGGGAGTATGTCTTTAAACTATGTCTTTTAAACTATGTCTTTAATTAAACTCACCTTTAAACTATGGTGTAATTGCAGGAGTCCAAATATGATAATTATGGGATGAAATATAGGGAAAATCTAGCAATTGGAGAGTTGAATGCCTGGTTTGTATTTGGGTCATTTAAAATTGATTCTAATAAAGCAGACTTCTTTACAATCTGAATCTCTTGAAGGAGACTTGAGGAGCTGTGTGTGACAGCTGTGTAGATGTTTTACTCACTGCTCTCCTCTACCATACTTAAGTTTCACCTTTTGTGGTACTCTGCTTTTATTATTTAAATTGTTGACTTAAATGTTGACCCTAAAATATCCCTGTCACTTATAGGTCAGCTGTAATATAAGATTATGTAGCAGAACATAGGGATAAAGTGTTGGCCTCTGGAGTCTGGCATTCTGAGGCTGAATTCTAGAGTAGCCTTATAATAATAGTTGCTGCCTCACAGTTGTTGCAATGAAGAGTAAATGAAATAATATCTGGCTCAAAATTAATGCTCAATAAGTTTATGCTACTATTATTATCACATGTGTTTTTGGAATTTGCAGGGACATAATTGAATTCATTTTCATTCTGAATTCATGTCATTTCCAAAAAAGATAAGAAACTGGGGGGATAGTTTGGGGCCAAGTAAGACTGAGCACTGGAGAGTGAGAAGTAAGGAACAGGAGAACCTGGTTGTGTCTGTGAACATCCCTCCTGTTTTTCTGGAGAAATTTTTAATATACATGTGATTCCCTTATTCTGATAATGATCTAATTGGAATTATTTCTTTTCTTTGGTAACATAACATTTCAAAACTGACTTAGACTTAAAGTCATATGTCTTTGTCTTAACCCAAAGGGTTATTCATCAAAACAAAACAGAAACTTTCATAACACCCTTCTCATGATCAAGGATATGTAAAGGTACCTAAAACTGAATACAATTCTTGAAATATTAAGAATGTTTAATCAGTATTTGTTGATGATAGTGATCAATCTTTGTTTCTGTGGTTGGAAAAGCTCAGCAGGATAGATTAGGTTGAAGATCTGGGTCTAATCATTTGACCAGGACCCAATTCCCAAAAAAGCATAGTTGAGTCCATTTTATACATGATCCATGAATTCTGCCATATAACACTGATCATACTTTGATGTGGGTGTCATTTCCAATTAGTGCCTTTGCACCACAGAAAACAGATAAATATGTGGAGAGCCAAGGAAATGTTAAAGAGAAATATCCCCACCTCCTCCCGAGTAAATAGAATAAAATAAAATAAAATAAAATAAAATAAAATAAAATAAAATAAAAACGACCTGTGAGGAAGGTTGGGACAATTTGTTTGAAGATAGATAAATGACCAGCTGGTCTTTTCCATTAACTTGTGAAAAAGGATAATAATTAATAATTTGATTATATTTGGAGAAACTCTTAGTGAAATGTGAAGAAACTGAAACAAGTTTCCTAGGAAACAAAAAAATTCCGCCTCCAAAGATCCCAACTAGTATTGACCTGTGGTGAAAGAGAGGCAACCCTGCCAAGAGGCAGAAATCAAAGGTAGTGGACCTCTGGAGAGCTCTGTTAGTTCTACAGCCTCAAGAGTATTTTATGGCCTCTGTCATCTTAAAGAGATCCCCTTGACTCCATCAGAGTTAATCCTAGTCAAGATAACAGAAGTGGCCACTGTCCTGATTTGATACATAACCACTTCTCTTTCATGTTGTTCTAAAGCAGGAAATCTCTTGTGTCTTCCCAGAGTCAATAAGACCCATGAAAATCTTGAAATCAGCCACACCTCCTCTTTTGCTGTTGTAACTCAAATCCAAGTCAATAACAAATCATATTGACTCTAAAAGTAGAGCCAGCAGAATCTATTCAGGAAGTAATTGTTTCTCACCACCTTCAGTGTTATCATTCTGACCTAAGCAAACACAATCTTTTATAGTGATTATCATGTTAGCCTCTTAACTAGTCTTGACTTCTGCCTTTGCTCCTGGTGTCCACCAGTTTTCCACAGAGCAGTTGAATGATCCTTTTAACATAAGTGAAATCATGTTGCTACTCCACCTAAAGATTTTAAGTAGACTTCATATCACTCTGGGTAAAATCTAGAATCTTTAGAGTGATCTCCAAAGTCCTACATGATCTGGTCCTTTTGACTTTTTCTACAATCTCTTTTCCCTAGTCCTCACAGCTACAAGGTCAATGATTTTGCTCTTCCTTAAACATTGCAAACTTGCTCCCACTTTAGGCCTTTGTATCTGCTATTCTCTTTGGAATGTTTTCTCCCTCTGTCATCTTCATGGCAAACCTCTCATTTTCTTCAAGCATCTGCTCAAGTCACTGTATTAGAGATTCATTCCCTGGCAACCCCCACCCTGCTCTTTACATTTCTTTCCTTAATTTCCCTGCTTGGTTATCCTATGAACCCATGTCATTCCTTGCTGTTATCCTAGAAATCCATATCACTGGATCCATTATATGTCTTGTTATAATATTTTTTTGGGGGGTTGATTTACCTTAAGTTTACTTCTAGAAGGAAGATATATCTATATGTCTTCGATCTATGTATCTATGTATCTATCTATCAATCAATCAATCTCCATTTATATCCATATTAAGTAATCTTAAGGTGAGAGAAAACAACCCCCCCAAAATTATTGAAACAAAAAATTATAAAACAAAAACATATATATCATAGATATCATATAAAACATATCATATCTATGTTTTTCTTTTATAATTTTTTGTTATATTCATTGCTCTATCTTCAGGACTTAGAACTGTGCCAGACATGTTGTAGTCATGTAAGAATTTCTTGAATGAGGGGATGAGCGAGCTTGGTATAGAAAAGGTACCTAATCACTTCTAACACTAGGTTAAAGTCCTCTGCTCATCTTGCCAAGTGCTTCATACTTTCTGTTTTAGAATGTGGATATAAACCTCATTATGTAAACTCAGATATACAGGAAATATCATTTAAATTTTTTATATATTGTATCCTTTATGCAAAACTGGGTCTCAGTTATTTTCATTGCCCCAACTCTATGCCAAGGTTCTAGGGTCTAGGAATGAGAAAGCAGTTCCATTCATCAGAGGCCTGATAACCTTGATGGTCACAGAGATGCCTACTGTTCTCCCATGTTGTTCTTGGGACATGGGGATTTTTTGCACCAGGAAAAAATATTGAATTACAGGTGACTATTGCTTTCCATCCTGAAATTAATTTTAAGGAAAGGAAATGGAGCCTAAACCTTGGTTGATGGAGGGAAATAAAAAGAGAGAAAAAATAATAGCTCTAAAATTATCTTGCTATTTATACATTCAACTTGAAATTGAAATTACTTGTTAAATATTCTTTTTTCCTCACCCCCAACTGCCTCTCTGTCTTTGGTATTGGGGATTGAACCCATGAGAGCCTTACCCCTGTCCTTTTTATTTTTTGAGACAGGATCTTACCAGGTTGCTGAGGGGTGTGTCACTGTACCTGGCTTTTAATTCCCTTTTGACTGTAAACCCTTGAGATCAGGGGCCATTTCTCTGTTGATCTGTGTAAGTAGATCTGCCTCTAATATTTGCTGGGCTCAGGGAAAGGGTATAAATGGAAACCTTTATGCTGTATGAATATTGGACAGTTTTAAATTTAAATTCCAATTTGTTAAATTTGTACCATCCTAATATCTTGACAGATATATCTTCGAAATGACAAATAAAGAATATGTTCTAAGTTTTGATTTTTATGTGATTAAAAGTTGGCAAAATTTCAAAGATAACTGAATTTGTTATTATGTATGTCAATTACCTGCTGGCAGACTGTCATTATTTGAAAAAACCCATAATTCATAAATTATGTATTTTTCAGGAAATTTATTTTCTTGCCTTTATTTCATGAAAGTCATTGTGTTGTTACAGTCTAGATATTCACATAATTATGCCCTTTTTGTCAGTAAAGAATGTCAAATTAGGCAATCTTTCTTGAATTAATATAGTTACTAGAAAATAAATGCTTGGCACCAACGATATGTCATAATATGAAATCTATTGCAGTCATACTACCTAAGAAGACCTTGACAAGTCAGTTTTTTTCTTTTACCTAAATGCTTTTGCTACACAAATCCTTCTAGTACTTGGAAGCAGTGTCTGTTTCTTTCATTAACAGAGGCACAGCATGCAACTGTCATGTCACTTCAGTGCAGTCATCTTTGGAAGACCTAGGGTGAAAGATATGGAGAAATGTTTCCCTTGGACTAGAACCGTATTATTCATAAAAGCAGAAGTTTAGGATTATGGGTAGCACTGGATCCCAAGTGACAAAAAGCACCTTTGTGTGTGTGTGTGTGTGTGTGTGTGTGTGTGTGTGTGTTTGGTACCAGAGATTGAATGCAGGGGCTTTTAACCGCTGAGCCACATCCCCAGTCCTTTTTATTTTTTATTTTAAGACAGGGTCTCACTAAGTTACTTAGGGCCTTGCTAAACTGCTGAGGCTGACTTTGAACTTGGGATTCTCCTGCCTTAGCCTCCCAATTTGCTGGGATTACAGGCATGTGCCAGCACACCTGGTGCACCTTTGTGCTCTTAAATTAATTTATTATTTTGTCTGATTGTTTTAGCTGTATATAGCTAAATACAATATACCTTAAATTTGAGGTTCAGAGAGGGAGCCCCATTTATCTGGGTCTAAGGGTAGTTCTGACTGTGTCTTCAGCACTTAGGTAAAGTCTTGCAGCTTTCTTCTATTTCTTTTATTTTGCAGTACTGGAGAATCCAGTGCCTCAATCATGACAGGCAAGTGCTCTAGCACTGAGCTACATGCCCAGTCCTTAGTTATAGTAGATTTATAATAAATTATTGGATGAAATATTTTGAGTACATGAGATGAGTGCCTGGAAGAGATGTGTTGCTGGCTCTCTGGATGCCAGAGGTTGGTGAATTTTAAGAAAACAAGAGTCTCGATGCAAAAATCCAACAAAGATATATATCTGGAATATGCAAAGAAGATTTTAGCAGTTCATTTATAAGAGTACAAATGTTCTAATAAACAAATGAAAAATAGCAAAAAAACCAAAATCAAAAAAAAAAAAAAAAAAAAGAAAGAGGTTTCCTGGCACAGTGGCACATACTTGTAATCCCAGGGGCTTGGGAAGCTGAGGTAGGAGGATCACAAGCGCAGAACCATCTTCAGCAACTTAGCAAGGCCCTAAAAACTCAGCAAGACTCTGTCACTAAAGAAAATATAAAAAAATGGCTGGGGAAGTGGCTCAGTGGTTAAGTTCCCCCTGGGTTCAATCCCTGGTGCAGAAAAAAAAAAAAAAAAAAAATCTCTTTGGAGTCCTAAAATTCAGGGCAGAAGTTGGCAGTGGTTGGTCATGAAAAGACCATTTTATAAATGTTCTCTGAACAGGCTGCGAATGTAACTCAGTGATAAAATGCTTTCTCAGCAGGTGTGAAGCCCTGTGTTTAATCCTCAGCAACACACACACACACACTTCTTTGAACAAAATGCAGATCAACTCTTGAGCTGGTTTTGTATGAAGGTAAGAATGGTAACTTCTACTTGAGCCATGAAAACTGAGCCCTATCTCTTCAGATATCAAGGGATAAATAGCTCTAACCTCAAACTGGGACTGGCAGTGCACATGAACTTTGAAATGGAATTTGAGCCGGCTTCAAAGCATGAATACTGGGTGAATGTGTGCCAAGCTGAATTGTGTGGCATGAGATAGTATCTATAAATTTTCCCTAATTATATCTAGTGTGAAAAGTCATTGTCACCGTGGTAAAATTATATTGTTCTTTAAATAACTGTTCATTAAAGGAAACAGGGGAGGTACATACCAGGGAGGTTTAGGGATAGAACAGGATTTAAGACTACACTTTTTGGAGAAAAGGATTTTGACAAAAACAACTAACTATAGCAAAGCCGGTTACAGAGTCCTTAAGCTATGCTCTGTCAATATCATTCACTTCTTTTTCCTGCTTTTCCTCTTCACTTAGAGGCTTAAGGGGAGTAATTCTAGAGAACAGATCTGGAAAATTTCAAGAAATAGGGGGAAAGGATCATTTTTATAGACTTGTACTTTTCCAGACATTTAAGGTATTTGCTGAAAACTGTCAGACTCTGTATCTTACCTGTAACTTCTATCAAGAATGGAATCCGAGCCAGGCATGGTGGGGTACACCTGTAATCTCAGCTATTTGGGAAGTTGAGACAGGAGGATTGCAAGCCATGGCCAGCCTGATAATTTAGTAAGACCATCTCAAAAAAAATAAATAAATAAAAAGGACTGGGGATGTGGTAGAGTGCTTGCCTTGCATGTACAAATCCCTGGCTTCAATTCAGTGTCCAGTCCACACACACACACACACACACACACACACGAACACACTGAAATTTCTAATGTGGAGAGTCTTAACCACCTAGGTCCTGTAGTGAAATTTAAGTTATAATCTGCTCTTTCATGGAACACTCATATGGATTTACATAGATTAGGAAAAAAATCCTTCTTCCAATTGCAAGGTTGGTTCTGTGGATCCTTGCTTAGGGGAGAAAGAAATCTGGTTGCAGCCTAGGCAGGTTGTCAGAAAATGATCACTGGAATATAAAGAAAACGTTCACAGTAAAGAATTACAGTTAGTGAAATGAACATTTGGGAAACTATTCAACTTCACTAACAAGAAAATTCATATTAAAACATTAGGGTACAATTCCTCCTAATAAAATAGCAAGGTTGCAAAGAAAGTCATATTCTCTGCACAGCAGATGGCTTTGTAAGTAAGTACAAACATTTTGGAGGAAAGTTTGTATTATACTAAGAACAAAAGGAATGTTCATGTCCTTTGATCCATCAATTCCAATATTGTTATTTTATCATCAGGACTGATGTTGTACCTTGTGCCCTTTAGGATTTATCCACCTGCAGGGGAAACATACCTACTCAGATAATTACGATCAGCGAAGCTGATCAGCGAAGATGGAGACTTTTGCAGGTGTTGGGAGTGTGCTGCAGAGCCAGAGAAGGAAGGTTTCCTGCAGGAGGTGATACCAAACTGAATCTAGAAGGACAAACAATATCCCTGAGCTCAATCCCTGGTCCCCCCAAAAAACAAAAATAAGAGTAACTGTGTCTGTTCCCAGAGCCTTATTTTCCCCCACAGGTCACATGGGGAAGGATGCTATTGTTGCCTTTTATCCAGAAGAGCAGTGATAAAGGAGGAACAGAGTCTAACTAGAAAGCATAAATCCTTTGACCAAATGCAACCTAGCCTGAGCAGTAAGAGAGTTCCATCTGACTTCTCTCCCCAAGCCCTGCCCCTCCAAGCCTTCCTGGGGCTTTCTCACCTGAAGCCCAGAAATCAAAGAGCCTGAGTCTATTAGTCTATATTCTGTTGTTAATAACACAATACCATAGTATGGGTAAGTTTTAAAGAAGTTTATTTTGTCCCACAATTCTGGAGGTCCAAGTTTTAGGGTCCACATCTGATGTTGGCCTTCTTGCTGGCCCACGGTGGCACAGAGAACCACATGGCAAGAGACAGGAACTATACATGTGTTATGGACACTCTCACTCTTCTTATGAAGCCACCAGAATTCAATCATGGGGACTCTGCCTGATGACCTTATCTAACCCTAATCACTTAGCAAGTCCCTAAGCAACTCAGTGAGACCCTGTCTTTAAATAAAATACAAAAAAGGGTTGGGGATGTGGCTCAGTGGTTAAGAGCCCCTGAGTTCAATCCCCAGTACAAAAGAAATAAAACAAAAACCAACCAACCAACCAACCAACCAAACAAAAACCAAACACACACACACACACACAAAAAACCAAACAAAACCCCCCAAACAACCTTGAGCTTGAGAACAACAATGAAGCAAACACATAGGATTTAAATACGTATCTTTAAATACGTTTCAAAACACAAGATATTTTAACTTAGGGGCACTTTCCCCCTGAACTACATCCTCAGTCTGTTTTTTTAAATTTTATTTTGAGGCACAGCCTTGTTAAGTTGCTGAGGCTGACCTTGAACTTGTAGTCCTCAGCCTCCCAAGTTGCTAGGATTGCAAGCATGCAAGGTTTCACTTGGCCTCAAAACAAGGTTCTTAACAGCACTTCAGACTCATTCTATCTAGTACCCTGGGATGTTCCCAGTTTTCTCTAGAAGACAGACAGATCTAATGCACACTGGCTTTGTTCCATGAGCCTTGACCACCACAGTGGAGTGGAGATAAGAGAGGATGAGGGAGGGTGAGACAATATCTGCAGAGATCTTTGCTTTACCAGTAAAGCAAGAGTAAATGTTATGGTCTGTACCTCTGAGGTCACAGATGAGCTACACCATTTTGACAGTTTTAGGGTGCATTTAATTAGTTCTTTAAAGGGACAAATTGTCCCTTTGTCCATCTACCAGGGAACAAGGGATCCTCTGAACAGGCTGAGAAAAGGATAGTGTGAAGAAGTCACACTGTGTTTGAGTATGTTTGAATATACACACATCTATAAAATCATGCAAATATAAAATCATCCATGTGGTAAAAGTATAAACTCACACATTAAGGAAGTGTTTACTTTGAAAAGGGTGGGTGATATTATATATAATAAATATTATCTATATACATATATATTTTGTTCTTTGTTCATGGTTCTTGGCTCAAAAATTACTCTCCAAGGCAAGCCATAGAAAATAGAATTCCTCTTTTCCAAGGTGGGTCATAGAAACTCAGATATTCACTCACCTTCTTGTCTTAGAACTGGCCATAAAAAATTTCTCTGACCTACCTTGTCTGATGGTAGATAAGAGCTTCCATTTCAGGAGAGATCCCTTCATATTCCTGGGAGGAAGGAGTGCTACCCAGGAAAACCAAGAAGAACTGGAACAGATAGGCCTTGTTTGATACCTCCACTAGTCTATTAGCATTAGATCATACCCTTTTTGCCTGATCACATCTCCATACAGTTGTCCATGCTTCAATCTTGCTTGAGCAATGAAGACTCCATAAAAACTCCTGCAAAGGACAGGGTTCAGAGAGCTTCTGGATAGCTGAACATGTGCAAGTTCCTGGAGGGTGGTTTGCTGGTGAGGGCATGGAAATGCCATTCTCCTTCCCCCACGCCTCACCCTTGCATCTCTTCTTCTGTATCCTTTGCAATATCCTTTATAATAAATGAGTAAATGTGTTTCCCTGAGTTCTGTGAGTCACTTGAACAAATTCAGTGAACCTGAGGAGGTGTTACAGAAACCACAATTTATGGTCAGAAGTACAGATAAATCAGGTAAAACAATTTGGTGCTGGCAAGTGGCATCAGAAATGAATGGGGCAGTCGGGGATAGTTGAGAACTTCAATCTCAACTTGTGGAATCTGATGCTGTTTCCAGGTAGATAGTGTAAGCTCATGACCCACAAATGACAGAGGTAGGAGAGGGGAAGCAAACCTTGGATCAGCAAGCTTTCCTTTATTCTGCAGCAAGGTCCATCAATCAGGCATGGGAGGGACCATTTTCTGGGTATGGAGATGGCTTCTGGATTACAGAAGGAGTCTGAGTTTTTATAGTTTCATTGGAGACTGTGGACATGCAGTTTGGACAGTCAGGGGCTAGTTGTGCAGGTTAAAACTTTAACTTAGGAAGGTAGTTGCAAAAAGTCCAAAACTCATCGTCACTGGGAAAGCTCACAACTCAGTGTTCACTGCTTATCATCCTTCCTCTGGGACTCTAGAGCTTCACTATTTGCTTTTCTCCTTCCAGGACTCATCTGCAATGGGAAAGGGTAAAAGTCAAGGGCCCAGAGTTTCAGTATTTGCCTCCGTCCTTCAAGATGCACTGGGGTTTGCTTTTGGTGGAGATGCTAGGGATGAACCCAGGAAAGGTTGAAAGTTTGCTTTGCCCTTGTTTTTGTGAAAGGGCCCATTGTTTTTGTGAAAGGATGTACTGAAAGAGGTTTAATGTTTGGCTAATTTCCCTTCCTCCTCCTGAGTCACACTGTCCCTCTTTTTTTCCTGGAGAGTTGTCTTATAGGAATATTATTTTCCATAACCCTTCAGATTGTGTTAGAATTCAGTTGAATTAGAATTCACTCAGTTCTGATTTCTATTCTAATTCCATGGTTTTTGCTGCAGAACTGGTTGCTCACTTGCTGATAGGGGGAAATCTCTACACATTTTGGGATTATAGTATTCTGCACCTTATTTATCATCATAAACAATATATTTTGGCAAAAGATGTATCTCATTTTGATTAATGGCTGTAGAGTATTCCATTCCATGGTTATCCAGTAATTTCATTAATGAGTCCTTTGTTCAGATACATACAACGTTGTTTAATTCTTTTACTACTACATACAAACTGGAGTGTATATACTGGAATAAAATAGGAACCAGTCCCAAGTTTTTAGCTCTTGTCCAGCTTGCTACCATGTACTCTTGGTGTTCTTAGGACCTAACATATTGAAGCTCTTGCTCACGTGTGGGGTGGTGGGGGCTGCAGATTGGTAGTATCAGATCTTCCAGATGCACATGTGTGTCACTGGTTCCCCGGGTGATTATTATTTTTCAGAATTTGTTAGACACCCCTTATCCACAGCTTTATTTTCTGGGTTTAGTTACCTATGGGTCAACTGTGGCCTGAAAATATTATGTGGAAAATTTCAGAAATTAACGACCTATGGGTTTTAAACTGCACACTGTTTCAAGTAGTGTGATAAAATCCTGCACCATCCCAGTTTATCTTTTCTAATCCCACTGGAACATGGACTATCCCTTTATCCAGTTATCCACACTATATATAATACTTGCCTGTTAGTCACTTAGTAGTTTTCTTTACTCTCAGATGGACTACCGTGTTATTGTGGTACTTGAATTCAAGTAAGCTTTATTTTACTTAATAATGACCCCAAACTGCAAATGTGCAAGTGACATTGGCAATTTGGATATATCAAAGAGAAGTCATAATGTACTTCCTTTGATTGAAAAGATAGAAGTTGTTGACTTAATAAGGAAAGAAAACAATCATATGCTGATGTGGCTAAGATCTAGGGTAAGAACAAATCTAGCTGTAAATTTGTTAAGAAGGAAAAATAAAGTCTTGCTAGTTTTGCCATTGCATCTTGAAGTGCAAAATTTAGAGCTAGAGTGTGTGATAAGTGCTTAGTCAGTAGGTGCCAGGGGTGGTACATCCCTATAATCCCAGCAATTTGAGAGGCTGAAGCAGAAGAATTGTAAGTTTGAGGCACTCTTGGCAATTTAGGGAGTTACTCTGTATCAAAATAAAAAACTAAAAAGAACAGGGCATGTAGCTTAGTGGTGGAGGCTCCTGGGTTGAATCCCCAGCACAAAAACAAACAAAAATGAAAGAAGAAAGAAAAAGAAAGAAAGAAAGAAAGAAAGAAAGAAAGAAAGAAAGAAAGAAA
>JAJEJO010051724.1:19985-50611 GCA_020662805.1 Glaucomys volans
AAAGAAAAGAAAAAGAAAAAAGTGTTTAAACCAGGCACAGTGGTACACACCTGTAATCCCAGTGGCTCAGAAGGCTGAAGCAGGAGAATTCAAGTTCAAAGTTAGCCTCAGGAACTTAATGAGGCTCTAGGTAATCTAAGGAGACCCTGTCTTAAAATAAAAAATAAAAAAGGGCTGGGGATGTGGCTCAGTGGTTAAGTGCCTTTGGTTCAATTCCTGGTAACAAAAATCAAACCAAACCAAACAACACCACCACCAGACTGGCTAATAAACAACAGAAATCCATTTCTTCTAGTTTGTGGAGCTGAGGTCCAAGATTGGGTTGCTGGCATGGTCAGGCTCTGGTGAGGCCTCTTGAGGGTTGCAAAGGGCCAACTTCTCACTGTGCCTGAACATGGCAGAAAGAGCAAAAGAGGGCTCTTTTATAAGGCCACTAATGTCATTCACAAGGGCTTTATACTCATGACTAATGGCCTCCTAAAGGTCTCAGTTCCTAATACCATTACATTAGGATTTCAGCATAAGAATTTTGAGGGACACAAGCATTTAGTCCATAAAAGATGTTGAAGGGGTTCAAGATTTGTATTGCCACTCACTCAGGACATCCTCTTCAGAGTTAGAGACAAGGGCTGAGGGTATAGTTCAGTGGTTAATGTACAAAAACCAAAACGAACGAACAAACAAACCCACCCTCCCAAATCCCAAACAAAAACAGAAAACAAATGAAAAAAAACAGAGAGATAGAGACAGAGATAGATAGATAGGGAGAGAGAGAGAGATAGCAAAATCTTTCCTGCCCTAGAGATATCTGAGGCATGAAACTGTTAAATTCGTGCTCATCCAGGAACTGACCTCTCCAGGCTCTTATCAAGTCCATTAACACAGAGGGTGTCAGAAGTTCTTACACCTCAAATCACCCCTTACTCTTTTGTGTCAATCTTTTATCATGCTCAAATGCAAAGATAGCTTTGAAGATTAGGATGTAAGTTTTACATATAGAGACTTATTAAGGCACCATGAATATAAAATTATTTTATTTCATGTACATCCCCCACCCCCCAGATTATTTTGTCCAAGTCCTACATTTTATAGAAGAAGAAAAGAATGTTGGGGGAAACTGCTAAGATTCTTTAGTCAGTAAGTCTAAGATTTGGACTAAATTCTGTAGCTTCTTGCCCTCGGAATTCTATTCCCATAGTAGAAATCATGTCATGGCTTCAGATCCATTATCCAAATGATGGCACACATGTGCTTTGTGAAGTGATTCCTTACAGGCCATTTGTCCAAGGAAATCGCCAGATCTCATGGGCTTTCACCAGGGCTCACTGTAGGAAGGCCTATGGCTGTAGGGGCTGGGTGTGCAGGGCTGTAGGGTTCATACCAAGTCTGTGATCCAGGATGGGAGAAAGAAAGAAAGAAGAGACCCAAGTTTTACCTACACCGGGAGTGCATAAATCACCTCTTTGAATGTGCCCTCTGTGGTTTCCTGGGTTATTTTTAGCGTCTTTGCAGTAGAGGAGCCGCCTTAACTTCACTTTGGAATTCCCAGCACCTGTCAGCTCAAGCTGTGGTAAGTGCTGAATGTTGGCGGCAGTGTCCCTGTCTGCTTCATGCCTGAGAGGGCATACTCCTCTCTATTTGGGTTCCTGAGAGGACAGATTATCCTGAAGTTTCCCCTTTTTCTCTTTGGTTTTATGTTTCTTACTGCTCTTATCTTTTTTTCTGTTTTAGCTTTTCCTTTCTTCCCCCTTTCTTCTATTCCTTTTGTTATACTCCCCCAAAAGATTCTCCAGTGCCATCAGGAGGGAGAGAGTCATCCTAACCCTAATCCCTTTCCGCTCCCTATGGCCCACCCTAGCCCCTTCCCGCTCCCTATAAATGCTGGCAACAAAAGAACTATCACGCGATTTGCCGGCACACCGCTTTTAGGTGTAAGGGCGATTGTCGCTGGCCAGCTAAAATAAAGGCTTCTTTTGGCTTTATGTGATTGGCTTGGATGATTTTATTTTCTTTGGGTACAACACTTTTAATTTTCTTCACAACAATATACCTTCTAATGAAAAATTTATCATTTTATAATAACCAAGTTTAAAAGGCAAACAGACCTGGGGATCTATAGCTCAGTGGTTAGTTGCACAAGACTCTGGGGTCAATCCTTAGCATGCGTGTGTGTGCACACACACAGAGGCAAACCTAGAAGCTAATCAGACTGAATCAACCAGAGACTTGTTTTCTTCTTATCCCTAGGGCTCATTTTTCTCATGGGTGGGAAAGAGGGAGAACCCAGATGAGGCCTTAGGCTTTCAGCCTAAGGCTAAGAGAAGTACAAGTGAGATTTGCATCAGAATGCATCTGAGGCTCAACCAGGAAAAAACCAACAGGTGGAATGCAGTCCTTTAGTGCGACAGACTTACTTGTTTTATGATTTTACTTATGGTAATCTCATACACAATGCCAGCTCTGCTGCTGCTACTATTGAAACCAATCCAGTCACAAAGCATTCTGCTGAAGAACAGAGATCTGGTGTCCTTTGGTGTTAAAGAGAGCAAGCTGGTTCTGGAGGGTTTATAGATTTTTAAAACTCTGGCTGGGGTAGCTTCAGTCAGAGCTTCCCACAGATACAAGACTGGGGACAGAACAGTGCTGGCCTTGACTTGTGATGTCATGAATGGACCCCTGACATCCTCAGAACATGAGTCCTACTCACATAGGAGCTTCACTGGAGGTGCAGTGTGGACGCTATTGTGTGGACAGATCTTGAAAAAAAAAAAAGAGCCAAGGATGGACACCCACCCGGAGTCTCCCATGTCTATCCTGAGGGATTGAGACCCATGTGGGGACCAGAATGGCCTGGGCAGTGAGAAGATTTAGAAGTCATCCTGTTGTCAATTTATGACTCTCTGAGAAAAAAAATCTTAAAATTATTCCACTACAGTGGTCTGGGCCCTGGGGCCTCCACTAACAATTATTTTAGCAGTTTCCAGTCTAGACTCAGGAGGGAATCCTAAAAAGAAACTTAGGTTCATCATCAACTTCTCTAAGCTATCTAGAAATGCTGTTTCTAATGCACAGTCCTGAAATATGGAACTGACTTCAGAGAGAACTTTCTGGGAGGATCTGTCAGTGTTTTTGAGAATCACTGGAAATGGTAGCACATTCATCTAGCCCAGAAGTCTGTCTAGGAAATGAAGAAGTAGGAGAGGAAAGAGAGAGGAAAGAATGGTATCTAATGGGAAAAGACATTTATCAATGATGTGGAAATAATTTTTCATCTCTGAGTTAACGGAATTCTTTACTAATTGTATTAGATAGGCCAAGGTCTGTGTTAGGTCTGTGTTAATGGCTAAGAGCCAGGAGAGGAGAAAAACATGTGTTATGGGAGGTGATATATTTTTTCCTTGTACAAATCTGCTTCCACATTTACATTTTAAACTCAGTGGGGATGCCTCTATCCAAGCTCTCATGGTACCGTGGGCATCAGACATCAATAAAATCTCCTTAAACTCTGCAGGCCAATTCTATCTTCCCCTTTAAAATCCTGCTCCAGGACACCAAAGGATCTTGTGAGGTAAAGTGAGGCCTAATACTTAGAACAAGTAGAGCAAGGTGGGGCTGTATGCAAAGGAGGAACTAGTGTACTTTCTATTTTTAGTGGTTTTCTTTCATACATTCTCCATCTCATCACTCACCCTCCCTTCACTGGAAACTTGAGATTTTGAATTTCTTATTGTTCAAAATTCTGCAGAGCATTAAAGCAGTTAAATTCCTCTTGAGTGTTCCCCTCTATTCTACTTGCATTGGATTTACTTTCTCTAGATTTTAATCTTGACCTGATTATTGCCTCTACTCCATGTCAAAACAGAAGCTAAAGAAACACAGATATCATTCTGTAAAATCTGTATTAAAAAAAAAAGAGTAAAAGAGTAAAGAATGAATATCTGGGACTGGGGATGTAGCTCAGTGGTACAGAACTTATGAGTCCTTGAGTTTGAGCCCCAGAACCACCACCAACAAAAGAGTAAGTATCTGGAGTCCTGTGAAGTACTCCACCTGGATTCCCAAATTGTGGCTGGACACATTAGTGTGGTTTCTTCCACAACTATTGTTTACATTCCCAGTGCTTGCATTTTATTATGCAAAATGGGGAATTTTATCTTCATTTATAAATCAGACATTCATGGACTATATACTGTATTCCTAACACTGTTAGTCACAGTGTATATTAAGATACATGAAATGTATTCCTGGCCTCCAAGTAGCTTACGGAGAAATTAAGCATGGATAGACCCAATCACACTTGTATGAACCTGGTTTTATGGGAGTACAGGATTGTTAGAGCAACAGAAAACATATTAAAATGTTGTGTTCCCCAGGGAGATTCTCCAGCACCATTGGGAGAGTCAGCCTCACCCCAATCCCAAATCCCCTCCCTATAGCCCCACCCTAATCCCTTCTTGCACCCTATAAAAGTTGGCAACAAAAGAACTAAGGTGCGATTTTCCTGGCACACCACTTTAGGTGTAAGGGTGGTCGTCGATGGCCAGCTAAAATAAAGGCTTCTTTTGGCTTTATGTGATCGGCTTGGATGATTTTGTTTTCTTTGGGTACAACAGGATGAAGCATGTTACCTTGTCTGGCAGATCCAGGAAAGTTTCAAGAGGACCATGAAGGATGGATGAGCAGGTGTTTGCAGGGGCATTAGAAAAAGGATGAGTCTTTAAGTGAAGTCACCAGCATGAGAAAATGCACAGAAGTGGGAAGCATATCACAGGTAGGGTAGGCCTAAGTGGTAGAGATGTTAAATCTCTGGTCCAGGGGCTGGAATGTAGCTCAGTTGGTAGAGTGCTTGCCTTGCAAGCATAAGGCCCTGAGTTCAATCCCCAGCACCACACACACACACACACACACACACACACACACACAAAAATCTCTGGTCCAGGTTCTATGTGCGAAAAATTGAAATTATACTCTTGACTGGTATCATTCATCTTCTAATAAAATTGATCTACATAATTTTTTTTTACTAACTTTCTAAATTCTTGTCATCTGAAAATGTGATGGAGTTAAGGTTGATGTCCTTCTTTATTATAGACACAAAGGTTGACCTGGACAGGACTGAATGCAGAGCTAATGGCACTGTGTTTGACACCTTGTTCTGAAGGATTTCTTAATTTTTTCAATGATGAAGCAAATTAAAAAAAAAACTTTAAAAATAGTTTTTAGTTGTAGATAGATGCAATACCTTTATTTTATTTACTTATTTTTATGTGGTGCTAAGGATAAAAGCCAGTGCCTCACAGGTGCTAGGTAAACACTCTACCACTGAGCTACAGCCCAAACCCAAATTTTTCATATATGTTATGCAGATGGCATTTTTAATAGGTGATGAGGATGCAGAAATGAATTAGGTGTAGTGTAATCCTTTTGGGAGGTTTTTAGTCTCAATAGGTGGAAGGAGCTGTACCAAAACTCATATTACAGTGTTTCAGTCACAGCAGTGTGTTTTGTTTATTTGCTTCCTTTTTTTTTTTCATTCCTGAATTTGTGGAATTCTTAACCAATTGTATTAGATAGGCCAAGCTCTGTGTTGAGGGCTAAAAGCCAGGAGAGGAGAGAAAAAATGTGTTATGGGAGGTAATATATTTTTTCCTTGTATAAGTAAGTCTACTTCCACATTTACATTTTGAAGTCAGCGGGGATGCCTTTATCCAAGCTCTGATGGTACTGTGGGCATCGGACATCAATAAAATCTCCTAAAACTCTGCAGGCCAATCCTATCTTCCCTTTCCCCTTCCTTCTTTTAAATTCTGCTCCAGCATACCAAAGGACCTTGTGACATAAAGTGAGATTTTTATCATCTGTTCAAAGATTTTCACATTGAAAATTTGGATTCCTGATTTTCCTTAAAATAGCAAAAAATGAGGCCACTTTGGCTTACCATTTACTCAAGGTAATGATCAACCAGAGCTGAGACTGACTTTTAACTCCTCCTGCCTCAGCCTTCCAAGTCGCTGGGATTATAGGTATGCACCACCATGCCTGGAAAGTCACTTCTTAAGGAGCAGTTGTCTCTTTAAAGACTAAAGCTCTACTTCTGCCTCCTTGCTGCCATCCTGTCTGTCCACTCAGCAATGATATCTTGCTTGGATCCTGGAGACATTTGTGTTTATGACCATCAATTTGTTATGATGTCCTAAGAAATGACTCAGACCATGCCTGCCTAATCCTTGACCATTCTTTCAATTCTGTTCAGAGTATACCCCCAAACAGATTTTACTGGTTGTTTCTTGTTTTCCCTCCATACTTGCTTAACTGCCTCCATTGCCTCCAAATTAAATCCAAATGACCTAGTCTGTAGGAAAGATTTTGGGTTAAGGACCTATTTTTCGAAACAGGAGTCAATACAAACATTAAGGGAAATACTTTGGATTCTCAGTGTGATTTTGTCTTTAGGATCAAAAGACTTACCAATGTAGGCTTGTTCTATTATTTTATTGGTTTAAGTACCATGTTGGTATCTGAGCAACCACTGAATTATTGGCTGATATCATTAGGCTGTTATTCGTAATTAAGGAACTTTGTAAGATAATAGTCCCTGGAGGTCTTTTGCATTGAGGTAAAAAGAAGTGTTGAGGATGTTGGCCACAGAGTTGCTCAAAGCCACCTTGACGTCCAGACCTTGACATTTCTTCAGTGCCATTGCAATATCTGTCCTTGTGATATCTACTCTTAAGCTGATATGGAGATACCCACCATCAATACCTTCTGTGCACAGCGTCCACTAACACAGTGGTTGTCTGTGGGGTGACAACACACACAATTTGCTTTATACCAAGCATAGGGTGCTTGTAACAACCTGGTGCTGGCTAACTTAATTCCAATGAATGGAGGGAACTAACTAAGCTCTGCTAAAAAAAGAGATTTGGTGTTCTGACCTCTCTTTGGGCTTGGCAAGGTGGTTCTAGCCTGCCTTCTGTTTATATAGGGCCTCCTACACATCTCTCCTAAGGCTTTTGAAGAACAGCATATCCTGTTGTGTCTGATCAGGTTTCAGAAGTGAGATAGGAAAGTTCAGAGGTTTTCATACTCTCTGTACTGATAACAACTATAGAGTTTGGAAAAGGATGCTCAGATGGAATTATAGAGGGGTGTTTCAGAAGAGGATGGGAACAAAGGAATTTTACCCCCCAAATTGGAAGATTGGTTCTATGTGAAATGGACCCTTCACAAATTCAGCATAAGGAAGGTGTTTATTGAGAGCTCAGGGGTCATAGGAAATGGATTCATCACTTCTGATCTCCATATCTCTGAAATTATATAAGTCTGTGCAATAGAGATTAGGAATGTAGTTTGGACAGTTTAGCCTGAGTACAAGTCATGACAACAATGGTCATTTTACTCATCCTCTCTAAGCCCCTGCCTTCTAATCTGTAAATGCTAATAATAATATATGAAAGCACCCAGACAAACCACTTGGAATGCGGGAACTCATGCAAGAGATTTTATTAAGCAGATAGGCAGAGTGTGTTATACTCCCCAAAAAGATTCTCGAGTGCCATCAGGAGAGAGAGAGTCAGCCCCACCCTAATTCCTCCCTTCCCTATAGCCCCACCCTAATCTCTTCCCACGTCCTATAAATGCTGGCAACAAAAGAAGTAATGCACGATTTCCCGGCACACAGCTTTTAGGTGTAAGGGAGGTCGTCGCTGGCCAGCTAAAATAAAGGCTTCTTTTGGCTTTTCATGATCGGCTTGGATGATTTTATTTTCGTCGGGTACAACATTTGGAGGCCCCAGCAAGATCTGATTTCTCCAAGCCCACACACCTAAATTGGCCTCCTGTGATGGTTACCTAGGGTCCTACCCTGAGTAGAGGGGAGCTCCTGAGAGACATGCCTCAGGCTCACTCTTGGGGGGACTCCGGCCTGTCTTCAGGACGCTCTTCTGGACGAAGCCACCTTGTATTCTGTCTGTTTCGGTGAGTTGGCTATCTGTATCTGGGGGACTTGGTGAGACTGGATTGCAGTCGTTCACACCAGTCCCAGGATAGGGCGAGATGTTGCTCCTGTCCCCTGGTAGGCCTCCCGTGAAGCCTAGTCTGGTGGATCCCCCTCGTGGGGTCCAGTCTGGTGGGCCTGGTTCCCTTGGCCTCCAGGTGGGGGCCTGGGGCCTGGTCCTCTCCGCCCGCCACATGGCTGCCGGCGTAGCCCCCGCCTGGGGCCAGGTCCGCTTGGCCACTGCGTGTGGCTTGGGCCTAGTCCGGTAGGCCTCTGTGCGGAGTCTGGTAGGACCTCCATGTGGGCCCAGTCTGGTAGGCTGCCTGGGGCCTAATCTGGCCGGCCGTTGTCTGTCTGTATTTGTCTTGTTAGTCTGGTCTGGGCGGACCAGGTGGGAGAGGGTGGAGGAGGGACCATGCTTACGCCAGGGGCCAAAGGCAGGCAAACTGCCGGCTGCCTCCCGCTGTGTGGCCCCAAGCCTGCCCGCCTGGGATGGCCGTCATCGCCCACGCCAGCCCTGCTGGGGTGGGGCTCACGCTCTTGGAAGGTGCAGGAGTTGATCATGCCCCAGGGATGTGTGCCCCGGTGGCAAGCTGCAGGACCCCACGATGTCACCTGCCGTCGCACGCCTGCTGGGAGTTGGGGGTTGTAGTAGCTGCTGCCTGCACGCCTCATGGCACAGTGCCCACGTGGTGGGGTTTGGCAGCACCCGCCGCGGCTGGGGCTATTCACGGGAAGGGCTCCAGAGTTGCCTCTGCTGCCAGCCCCCTGGGTATGCCCCACTGTTCTAACTTGTTTTTTTAGATCATTTTCAGGACTTCCCAGAATGTGCCACTGACTACGGAGCTTCGGTTAGGTAACTGCCAAAGCCATTTCCTGCTTTGTTGTCTTAGATTCCAGCTGCTGCTTGGTTTACTGTGTTATATGTTGAATCCTTGCAGCACTAAAATTTGGTTTGTTATTGAAAGGCTTTCTGGTTTCTATCAGTGACAGATAGCCCACAAATAAATGGATTAAACTGGGTACTTTCCATGGTAGAGATGAGCGGAATGTCCAGAGTTTCCCTTTAAATGAGCAGAGGTATGCAAAATATGTAAAGATGTTCATCAAGTACATCAAGGTGAAGCTGGTATCACATTTTGGGTCAGAGCACTTTTGTCCATTAAGCCTTATAAGGGTATTTGGCACTAGCAAGGTGGAAAAATATGAAGAAATTGCTGATTCCCAGTATCAGTCAGATAATTTTTAGGTTTTTGAAGCTGCAAACACTACAAGGTTTAAGTGGTCTGTGCCTGAAGCTCAGCAGTGTGGGTCAGAAAAATGAAAAAGAGTCTTTTATTTCAACTCCAGCAAAAGTAAATTGTAAGGTGCTTTACTAAAATAATTAATGGCCATGTAATTTTTCCAGGACTCTTGTTTTTGAATTTTTGAGCTCATGACTTTTGATGAGTCCTATTTTTATTTAAATCGAGTTTTTGAACATCTGCTACATTGCAATGGAGATAAAAAGCTACAAGGCCTTTTTGTGTTAAGTGTGTATTGTGTTGTCTTGTGTGATATTGAATTGACATAAAGAGTGCTCAAAGAAATTAAAATGTATTTCAATCGGGTACCTCACAAGTCTCTAGGTGGTCAAAATAATAAAATGTCTAATATCAATTTTTTTTTTAGGACTTTTCTTCTGCAGGAAAGAGATGGCTATTACACAAATTAGATATGTTTTTACTGTTGTTAATTCTATTTTGTATTTTTCCTTGTAAGCTCTATAGCTGATGCCTGATTAATGTTTTGAAGAAGTACTGCTTTGGGAAATTAGTTTGAGATACTAATCCATCACCTATAGAGCAGATAAGAATAAAAAAACCTAGTTAGATAAAAGGGAGTAAATAACTGCAAAGTTATAGACATTGAAATTAAAAAGTCCAGTATTCTTACTTTATAACTGGTGAAGCTGGCTTGCTGGATGTTTAAGATCAAACATAAAGATTGAGATTAAAACAAAGGGGCCAAGAAAAACCAGTATTTGGCTCTTGCCCTCAGAGTCAGCCTGCATCCAGGGAATGAGAGAGCTTCTCTAAGGAGTTTTGCAACTCTTGGTCACACGACCTCCTGATCAAAGAGATTGATGAGACTCACTGGAGAATGCCACAGACAGAGCCAGGGAGTCAATACTGCTGCCTTCACTGC
The DNA here is from genome assembly GCA_020662805.1 of Glaucomys volans. Taxonomy (NCBI): domain Eukaryota; kingdom Metazoa; phylum Chordata; class Mammalia; order Rodentia; family Sciuridae; genus Glaucomys; species Glaucomys volans. Next base: position 30,169 of record JAJEJO010051724.1, read on the forward strand.
TGCCAGAACTCAGAAGTTTTGTCCATGCAGCCAGTGGGCAAAAGGCACCACCTGGTTTCTATGTCCCACAGAAGACATCGCTGTGTCCAGAGCTGAGGAAATGCTGGCTGCCATCGGCCTCCAGGTTGCAGGAACTGCCACTGTCACCACCACAGCCAGAGCACAAGAGCCACTGGAACCCAGATGCCACTGCCACCAGAGCTCAGAGCTGTTCAGGACAGAACCCAATCTGAATGGATGCTTCTCAAAGTGTGGCTGTGGTCCCCATGGGTAAGTGGGCAGGAGGAATATAGTCCTGGCTGCTCTCACCATGTGATAACCCATGCATTCCAGGCTTGTCCCCCAGAGTTGGAGACCCAGCAGAAATTGTTGAGAAGAAGGAAGTACAGCAATGAAGCAGACAGGCTCAACCCCTGCTCTCCTGGGACTGATGAGAGTGAGCAGGGACCAGCTTCCCTTTGCCATGAATGGAAGCAAAGAGCTGTCAGCTGTCCACAAGGTAGGAGCCACTGCCTTGGAGCTGCTGGGATCCAGGAGAAGTGCTGCTGCCCGCCCCAGAATGCAGAAGCTGCTGGAATGAAGGAGCTGCTGGAATGCAGGAGCTGCCACCACCCAAGCACAGGAACAAAGCTAAGAAGCTACTCTCAAATTCCCCACGAGTGACCCCTGTGAGAACTCGGCTGACTCTTAAGAAAGAGGAACAGATCAATTTGACCAGCTTGAATTTGAACACCTAGCAAAACAGTTAAAACCAAACCAAACCATAGACATTCTTGGGCATTTAAAAGAAACAATAGTTTAATGTAACTTAAGATGTTCTTGTGTTAGCCCCTAGAATAGGACTGGAGGCTACAAAAGAGAGATTCTTAGGCAAATGCACCTGATAAATATCAAAAGAAACTGCCAGAGTCAGAAACTTTTACTCAGTTTAAGGTCTACAGATCTTCCTGAGCTGGACAGGTAGGCTTAAACTATGTTCGCTAGTATGATTATCTAATGTTAAAGTTCCTAAATAAAGACCTCAACCTCTCCAGCCTTTGAGAGGCCTTGTCATGGGAACAACTTCTCAGTTCTTCTACCTGGTGAGAGATTGACTTCTATCCTGTTCATGATATTCATTGAGATGTTCCAAATGCTGCAACATTACTCTGTATTAATCTCATTTCGGTACTTATGTCTTTTTGTTTCTCTCTCATAGAAGCACCCACCCCAGATGACTGTACAACCTGCTCTTCCCAAGCATATTTCTACCCTGGACCCCTCATTGACCAGACTTCTAAAAGGAACTTCAAACTGCTTCCCCCACTCCGCCCCCTTCCAGCTCAGAAGCAGCCAAAGTGGTCGTCACCCTCTCTCCTTACAGCAGTGAAAAGTTCCTAATTGAGGACAGGCAGTTAATGTAGAATAAGAAATCTGGTCAAATTGAGGAATGGAACCCATCAGAGTCTGGGAAGTTGGAAACTGAAAAACCACTAGTTTCCTCAACAAGTATTTGTTAGTGTGGATAAGACCAGTGGGTAATGTTATACTCCCCAAAAAGATTCTTGAGTGCCATCAGGAGAGAGAGTCAGCCCCACCCTAACCCTCTCCTCCCTATAGCCCCACCCTAATCCCTTCCCTTGCCCTATAAATGCTGGCAACAAAAGAACTAACGCATGATTCCCCAGCACACTGCTTTTAGGTGTAAGGGTGGTCGTCACTGGCCAGCTAAAATAAAGGCTTCTTTTGGCTTTACATGAATGGCTTGGATTACCTTATTTTCGTCAGGTATAACAAGTATCTGCCCGCAGGGTGAGAGAGAGAGAGTGAGTGAGAAAAAGAGAGTGAGTGAGAGTGAGTGAGAGAAAGAATGAGAGAGAAAGAGGTGGACGGCCAGAAGATCTGCTTTAAGGGCTGGAAGAGAGAGAGAGAGAGAGAGAGAGAGAGAGAAAATTGTGGGGGGTGGGGGGGTGAGGGAGGTTTGGGGGGTTGAATTTCACGGACTAGTAGCAATTGGATCAATGACTTACAAGGAGGTTTTGGCTAATGATCTGGACCAATGACTGACTAAGAAGTCGCAGGCTATCGAACCGGGTTGTAAGAATGGAGGGGGAGGAATACTGGCAGCAGCTAATGCCAACAATACATGCATACTTAATAAGGTTAAGGAGATTTAATTAACATATATAAAATATTTAGCATAAAGAATTCCATGGAGTAAGAGGTGCTCATAATCAGGAATATCAGCTATACTCTGCAAGGTATTGGTGAACTGACACTCAGTGTTCCAGAACATACTTTTTGTTCCCCTAATCCCACAGGTGAGAATGGGAGTCCAGGAACATTATGAACCAGAGTTCACAGCATGTCTAGGGGGTTGGACAGAGGTCATGACATCTGCGGTGACAGTCAGTGCAGGGACTCAGAACGGTGGGTCCAGAAACTACATTAACACCAAGGGGTGGCTCTGAGGGCAAAGACCCAGGCAATGAGGAGTGGCATGAGTGGAGGCTGAAGCAGATGTCAGGACCTTCATGCCACTCCTGGAGGGTCAGGGCAGAGCAAGTGACTGAAGAGCTCACTATGGATAGCAAATCAGTTTCATGGCACAGAGGCCAACCTTAGGGTGCCAAGGACCAGGAATAGCAACAAGGCACTTGAACATGATTCATACACTGGGCCACGGCCATCAGGAAGAGCCAAATGTGAACTGGCATAGCTAAGCCAAAACAGTTTAATGTTCCAGGATAGAACTGGAGTAAAATCAGGATATGGATGTAGAACAGCAACTTCATTGATGATAGAGAAATCTGAACACAGGGATGCAGGCCAAACCTTACAGACCATGTGGGTGATGGTTTTCTTGACAAAAATGTTGTTTTCGTAGGTTTTATTGTCTTACAGACAACTTGAATGAATGTGGCAGACAAGGGGAGAGTTGTTGTAAGTTCCCTTTCACTTTTAAAAAGTGTTTCAGGGACATAAGCCATCACCAGGTTAAGCATTCCTCTAGATTCCCTGGACTTACACGTTGGTTGTGGTGACATGACTAAATGCACCAAGAAGGTCAGAATCTCCCTGTAGAAAATGGTGAGGAAACTGAAATCGGGTAGCATACCAAGTACACCTGCTCCTTTGTGACAAAACCAGTGTGGGGAGGTGAGGGGTGGTTCCTGCACAAGAACAGCAGCTGGGCATCTGGACCCATGGCACCAACTTGGCAGCCACAGTCAAGGCCAAGGGGATCCAAAGGCTGGTAGAAGCTTTTCCATTCGAGACATCCAAGCCTGTGACAAATGGCTTAGTTTATGCAACAACGACAGCAACAACCACAACAAAATTCCTCTTGACCTGGTAAAATTGAGCATGTAAGAATTAGTCTTTGCTTACTTCTCAAAAAAAATTACATAGAGATCATTGGCTAATTGGTGTGATCAGGCTAGAAGTACATTTTGGGATGGGGCACGTTGGATGTGAAGGATTTCAGACATAGACCATCAAAGCTGTGTAACTGGGTGTCTGAAAAGATGAAGGAAAGAATTCCTGAGTCCAGGACATCTCAGGGAATGCCGGGACATGTGGATGTGGCTAACATGCAATTAGAGGTCCTCCTTCCTATTTGATCACATGGGAAACTCACTTTCACATACATTTGTCTCCTATTTCTGGACCATTTGTTTTTAGTGAATGCAGTTTTGAGATTCCTAGAGATATTTTTGGCAGCTATAATGACCAGTACTGGCATTTAATGAGGAGGCCTCAGGTGTGTGGGGCATAGAGCAACGTGAAGCAAAGTCCTGAAAGGTGAAGGGTTACTGCCTGATGAATACAGTTTATGACTGTCCTCTTGGATATTGACATGGGAAAGAAAACAGCTCATAAACTTCTGTGTCTCCACCCTAACTCCTTTAATTTCGTATGGTTTTAAAATACAAAGAATTTGCTGAGAATGTAACTACCATGTACATTGAAGAAACCTGTACTTGTAGATCTTTGCAGCTCTCTCATGGACTCGGGGAGAGCAAGCTAAGGCGTTTATCTCTTTCCTTTTCACAAGGTCCTCCTAAGGTTGACTTGAGATAGTTCTGTCATTGGCCCCTACTTCTTGGGGACCCTTGCTAAATATGAGACTGAAAGAATCACCTCTTAGCATATTACTTTACTCATGGAATCAGAGCAAGGAGAAACAAATGTTCGCAAGAATTACTTCTTTTGATAACTCCATGAAAAATATGATGAACTGTCTCAGCAAGCAATTAGGAACATTTCTACAATGCTGAGAAAACAGTCTGCCTATTTTCTAACCACTCTTTTAAACAGAATTGGTTAAATATAACCAAATCTTTGATCTTAGTCTTCTTTTGTAAAAGCATGTTTTTTTTTTATGGTAGACTTTTTCTTTCTTTCTTTTTCTTATCTTGGTACTGGGAATTGAAGTCAAGGATGCTCAATCACTGAGTTACACTCCTAGCCCTTTTTATTTTGAGACAGGGTCTCACTGAATTTGTAAGGTTGACCTCAAACTTGCCATTTTCCTGCCTCAGTCTCCCACACTGCCAGGATTGTAGGTCTGCACCAGTGCATCTGACTCCAGGTAGAATTTTTCAGGTTGAAGACTGAGATAAAGTTGTTTGTAAGAGAAAGAAATGGGTAGAACTGGTGGGAAGTGAAATGACTGATGCTAAGGGATTCACAGGAACACATTTAAAATGTTCATTGTTCTGGATTTTTTTTTTTTTTTGTAACAGGGATTGAAATGAGGGGTTCTTAACTACTGAGCTGCATCTCAGCCTTTTTTATATTTCATCTTGAGATAGGATCTCGCTAATTGCTTGGGCCTCCCTAAGTTTTGAGGCTGGTTTTGAACTTTCTATCCTTTTGCTTCAGTCTCCTGAGTTGCTGGGATCATAGATGTGTGCACACTGCGCACAGCGCATGGATTTATTTTAATGTGCACAAATAAATACTACATTAAATCTGTACTTCTGTATTTTCTTCTGCTTTCAACAAAACTGTGTGAAAAAGTGAGTTGATAAAAGGGAAATATTAACTAGTAGTTCAGATGGAATAGAGCTGTGGAGCAGGATGCCTGATGTCTGGAAAATTTGAGATAACAGTCGAACTTACCTGGGCCTATGCCCTAATTGCCTGGATTTCTCAATTTGAGTTATTTTACTGTTTCCCAACAATAGTAACAACTGCTGGCATTTTTAGTGTTTGGGGTTTTCCCTTTTCTGTCTTTCAGAGAGATCTTTGACCTGGGCTCTTACATTATCAAGGTATATTTTTCCTGTAAAAGTAGAATATTTTACTGTGTGGAGCATCATCCTTTACTATCATTCAGTCTCCTGCTTGCCTCCCCTCCTTACTTTAAGAAGAATAAAGAATAATAAAGAATAATAAAATTATGGCATTTGCAGGTAAATGGATGGAGTTGGAGATGGTCATGCTGAGTGAGATTAACCAATCCCAAAAAACCAAAGGCCGAATGATTTCTCTGATAAGTGGATGATGATACATGATGCTGGGTGGGAGGGAGGCAAGAATGGAGGATGTATGTATTGCAAAGGGAAAAAAAGGGGGGTGGGATCAGGGAGGGGGGTAAGAATAATAACAGAATGAGACAAACATCATTACCCTATGTACATATATGATTACACAAATGGTGGTGACTCTACTTGTGTACAACCAGAGAAACAACAGCTGTACCCCATTTGTGTACAATGAATCAAAATTAAAAAAAAGAAGAATAAGCTTGGTGGTCTGTATCAAGTGTATGGACTTGTAAAAAAGATCAGAGTTTGATTCATGGCTCTTCTATTCACCTATCACGTGAACTTAGACAAGAAGTTTTTCTCTCTTTTCCATCAGGGAAACATTAAAACCCCTTCTGATATATAGATTAACTCTAATGGTGGGTCAGCCTCCTTGCAAGCACAGATGGAAATCTGTATCAGCTCTAAAGGACAAGAAATATGCTACCTACTGAATAGCATTGCCTGAGGCTTGATCCCAATTGCCTTATGTGAAATAGGCGAACCCAAGAGACACCAGCTTTCTTGCATATTCCCAACACTCCCTACAAAACCATGGGATACAAGAATTTTAATGATGCTGAGATATTTTACTCTGTAAAGCACCCATCAATATTCCTCTTTGGTTTAATGAGTATTAGAATTTTTGCTTTCCTATTAAATCAGGGTAGATAAAATTTGTAGGGATAGTTAAAGTTGGGAACTACTTCATTGGTCTTTGCTTGCCTGACTGATATCCCCCAGTGTATAAACCAGTCCCCAAATCTAGACAGAGGTATGAGGTCATCAGTCTTTTGGGCTGACTGTCTCTCTTTTTGTCTTTGTGTTGATCTACGTTCAATGGTATTTGTTCTGAGGGATTAGAATCTTTCCTTAACAGGAGGATTACATGTTGTCTGCAATATAACACTTATGTTTTTCTTAATCATATTAAAGTAACAACAAAAAATATGGCAGACACCTCTTATTCACAAGGGTTATATTCCAAGACCCCCAGGGATGGCTGTTGAAACTGAGGGTGGAACTGAACATTTAATAGTATATTTTTCCCTATACATATGTACCTATGATAGCTGCATGTGGTGGCACATGCCTGTAGTCCCAGTGATTTGGGAGGCTGAGGCAGGAGGATCACAAGTTTGAGGTCAACCTCAGAATTTAGAGACCCTGTCACAAAATTAAAAAAAGATATTGGGAGAAGTGTAGTGGAGCTGAGGATGTGGCGCAGGTGTAGAGATGGGGATGTAGCTCAGTCGTACTGGGTTCATTCCCCAGTACCAGACACAAAGTAATATAAAATATACATACCTATGATAAATGCCTTAATGAATCAATTAATTTATTTAGTATTAGGATTACAGGCATGCATCATGATACCCAGCTCAAATAGCTTAATTTATAAATTAGGTGCAGTAAGAGATGAATGACACTAATCAATAGTAAAATAGAATAATTATAACAATATATTGTAATAAAATTTGTGTGAATTTGGTCTCTCTGTACTTAACCTTTTTACCTTGACTAACCAAAACTGTGGAAAATAAAATTGTGGATAAGGGGGGGACTACTTAGTTAGGGATTCAGAGAATTACTGCAATGGAAGGAATTTGTGAAATATTTTTTACAAGTCCTTCATTTCATAGTCAAGACCCCGAGTGGTGAGGTGATTTGCCTTCCTGATACAAAATTGAATATATGACTTCCTGATAGGAGGATCAACCATGATTCCTTGATCTGAAGACTGCATCAGTACTCTGTGACAATTTTAAAAATGAGGTGGGTCTATGTGTAGCTTGTCAAGATCTCTAGAAGAATGTACAAAGTCAAGAAGCAGGATGCAGGAACTGGAGCTGATGCCCAGAAGGAGGAGGTGGCAAGGTAAATTCCTTTAGGATGAGTTGGAGATTCACAAGAGCCTCTTTCTGCCAGCAGAGGGCAGGATCAGCCATGAAATCCTGTGTGGGGGAGAATGAAGTACTGAGGATCTGGGGAAGGGCTGGTGAATCAGGGATAGGTGAGATGCTGATGCCTTACTCTCCATGTCTTCATCCTCTCCTCTAGCATAGAAAACACAGCTCACACGAGTACCCTTTCTAATCACCTCCTGGACAACCTCTAGGCCAGGAACTTTGTAGATCCCATCAGTGCCCCAGCCTCCTGTTGGGCACAGTTGATGACTTCCTCCTTGATGCACTGCCCTGGGAATGGGGCTTCTTGTGACAGAAGCGGGGATGAAAAGCCTCAGGAGATAGTCCTGGTGCCCTCTGCAATTGGTCATGTTGAGGCAGTGTGTTGATCTCTGGACACTTACGTTCAGGCTCTTCCCTTACCTCACAGGTCTTTTATTCTCATTCTTCTCCACAACTTCTCATCTTCTTTCTGATATCAGTTGATGTTATAGAACCCAGGGATCAGCTGTTTTTCCTTTCCTCTCTCTACCATACTCCCTTGGTGTTCACTGATTCTCCAGCAACTTTCTGATATTACTTTCTGCCCAGATCTCTTTCTTTGGACTAGTTCATCCAACTGTCAACTTGACATCTTCACTTGGGGGTCTAACAGACAATTCAAACTTAACCTGTCTCAAATGGAAATCTTTATTATCTCCCCTACTCCTCTAAAACTGCTCTTATATCAGAATCTCCCATCTGGGATGAAGGTAATGTTGTCTTTTCCATTCTGAGGGCAACAACTCTGATGTTATTCTTGAGTCTTTGTTTTTTTCTTTTGTCTCACTTTCAACCTGTCAGTAAATCCACTTGTTTTTACCTTCAAAACACTTTCAGCCTTTGTTCGCTTCTCACAGTCTCTGCTGTGACCACGTAGTCTTAGAGATCATTTCTTCCCACCAGGTTTACTATCAGAGCCTTGGACATGAATCCCCTGCTTCTACCCTTGACCCTACTACATTCAGCAGCTTGAGAAATCGTTTTGAAACAACTCAGATCATATAACTCTGCTCAGAACCCTCTACTGTGTCTTCTTTTCACACTAAGTAAAAACTACAAAAGTCCATATGCTTTTTAGTGATCTGTCCTCCTACACTGTTAATTTCCAAACAAATTTACTGTTCTCCCTCTCACTGACTCTTCTCTAACATCTAACATCTCTGCTGGTCCTGAAATGTGTCCTAGACACATTCTTCCTTTAAGACATTTATCTTTCAATGTGTGCCTGGCTAACTACCATACTATTTTTTAGTCTCTGCTTAAATGTCACATTATGTATGTTTTGGATCTAATTTGAGTGTCCTCCAAAACTTCATATGTTAAAATTGAATCTCCATTGTGAGGTATTAAGGTGGAACGTAACCCAACTATGGTGCTTAGGGGTGGAGCCCTTGAAGGGTGATTAGCATTAGATAAGGTCACCAAGGTGGAGACTCCATGATTAGATTCAGATAGCTTTATAAAAAGGGGCAGAGAGACAGAAAGACCACATATGCAGGCACACACCCTGTGTCTTGCCATGTGATGCCCTGCGCCATCTTGGAATTCTGCCAGAAAGAAGGCCATCACCAGGGGCTGGGGTTGTGGCTCAGTGGTAGAGCACTTGCCTTGAACATGGGAGGCACTGGGTTCCATCCTCAGCACCACATAAGAATAAATAAATAAAGATTTTGTGCCCACCAACAAAAAAAAATTTTAAAAAAAAAAAAAAAAAAGGCCATCACCAGATGCAGCTCTCTGCCCTTGGACTAGGACTGTGAACCCAAAATAAACCTCAGTTCTTTAAAATTTATGCAGTTTGTGGTATTTTATTATTAGCAACAAAGACAGACTAATACAGTTTATCAAAGAGGCTTGCCTTGACTTCCATATTTTAAAATGTTAGCCATAGCTTCCCCAATTCTCCTTCCTGCTGTGCTTATCACCTTAACAGTCTAAAATTTGCATATACATTGTATTTGTTGTCTGTAGGTATTCATTGGAAAATGACCTTTATAAAAGCAGAAATTTCTTTTGCCTTTTTTCCCCTTACCTACCCACCCACCTACTTTCTTTCTCTTTTTCTTTTCTTTCCTCTCCCTTCCTTCCTTCCTTCCTTCCTTCCTTCCTTCCTTCCTTCCTTCCTTCCTTCCTTCCTTCCTTATCTTTCCATCTGTCCTTCTTCCTCCCTCCCTTCCTTCCTCCCTCCCTTTCTCTCTCTTTCTTTCTTTCTTTCTTTCTTTTCTTTCTTCTTTCTTTCTTTCTTTCTTTCTTTCTTTCTTTCTTTCTTTCTTTCTTCTTTCTTTCTTTCTTTCCCTTTCTCCTCCTGTATACATATAGTTTTTGATGCCTACCTCTAACAGTGCCTAACACAGGTAGTTGTTGAAGGGTTATGGAAAATAATATTCCTATAAGATAACTCCCCAAGAAAATGGAGGGATGGTATGGCTTGAGAAGTGGGAAAGGAAATTGGCTAAACATTAAACCTCTCCCTGTGCATTCCTGATAACAACAAGCCCTAAAGGAAAAGGGTGGATATGGAATGCTAAGCCCTAAATCTTGACCTTCCCATATCAACCTAATCCTGAATGACAATGGGCAAGATTTGAATACTCATTTTGGGGGATTGGTTTTAACCTGTCCAACTAGCCCCTGATTGGTCAAAACTGCACGTACACAATGATTACATCCTCCTCCTCATATCCTATAAAACCAGAATCCCCCCTGTAATTGACGGCTATTTTCCCTTCTGGAAAGTAGACCTGAATGATGCCTGAATCTAGGAAGGAATAAAGGCTTCTCTGAATCCGTTGTGGTCTGCCTCCCGTCCTTTTGTGCTTATACTTGTTACTTAAGAAATGTTTGTAGAGTAAGATTCCCCAAATCAAGGAACTCAGTGGGCCCAACAAAACTACAAAATGATTATACTACAAGGACTCAGTACTCACAACTATAAAACCCCTCAATGGAGGAGTATCTGAATATATAACACACTTCAGCTTTACTGTGTAGTAACTTCCCAAAGCACAGTCACCACTGCAGTATTCCCAGGTGCCAAGCCTTGGTTGGCAAAGGAAAGTGAATACACTCTATGGTCTTAATGGGATTTGCAGAGTAGTGGGAGAGACTCACGTTACTAACATAACCACAGATTACTGTCATTCTCACAGGTGACAACATAACATAGGGCTACACATTACATGACAGAATAAAACAAGAGGAGCTGATCTAGTTAGGGCATCAGAGAAGTCTCCACAGAGCTCGAGTAAGTTGCTCCCACTACCAAGCTTAGACTGGACAGTAGGTCTGCCTGGCTTGAAAGCCCAGTCCCATCCCTGATGGACATAGGGCTACCTCATGGCAACCAAATCTTTCCTGATGCTTCAGTTTTCCCAGGAGCTCCTCAGCAATGGGCACTGAGTGCCCATTCACTTACACAATCACTTACACCCTTGAAAACAGCTTTGGTTTTTAAACCACAAAAGCAGAAGTGCTTTCTCTGTGACTGAGTTTCATAAAGTTGCTCAGCGACTGTCAACAGCAACATATCAGCCCAGTGTCCCTGGGCTCTGATCAATCTTCAGAGTTCTAAGGTGTTGAATATGTCTGGGGTGCCTCTGATAGGGTGTGTGGGTGACTGATAGGGTGATGTGACTGGAGCAGCCTGCCAAGGGGGCAACAGCATGCTGAGAATCCAGTGGAATTTAGCTGAGATTGATCTGTGATGGATCTTTGCTTCATGCACAAAAATGCTTAGCCTCAGGCCTTTCATGTCAGACTAGATGGTTTGGACTTGCTTTCCTAGGCAATGGAAAGCAGTTAAAGAAATTGTTGAGAGAAGTGACTGAGGGGATAATTAGGAACTTCTCTCAGCAGTGTGTGCAGAAGCCAACTCAGAGGGAAGAAGGGTGTTGGGAATTAGGCTTGGCATGTTCTAGTCCTCTTGGAGGAGATGCTCTACATCCTCAGGGTCCACAATTCCTATGTCTACAGGATCCAGGCAGGGATCAGAAGGAATGAGCAGGAGGGCAGGAGACAACAGGCAGTGCTTGGGATGCCCATGTTGTTGTTGTCACCATATTATCTCCCCTGCTCAATAGTGGCTGTAAGATTCCAGAGACAATAGTCTATAGCTATGCATTGAAGTAGATAGAAACTTTTAAGATAGACACCAGACATTTACACATAAGTTTGTCAAAGCATTTTAAGTGGAAGTTTGTTAAGCATTCCAAAACATTGCTATGGGCAAAAATTCTTTGCAAAAGTTTCCCAAAACAGATAATTAAAGGAAAAATAGACCAATAGTATTATAACAAATTAAATGGCTTCTCCACAGAATAGGAAATAGAATGAAGAGGCAACCTGCAGAGTGAGAAAAAATATTTGCAAGCTATGCATCTGACAAAGTATTAATGCACAGAATATACAAAAAACTCACAAAACTCAACAGCAGAAAAATTCACCATTAGATTAAAAAATAGGCGGATGATCTGAATAGACTTTCTCAAAAGAATATATACAAATTGCCAAAAAGCCTGTTAAAACTATGCTCAACTTCAATGAGAAACAAAACCAAAAGGAGATGTCATCTAATCCTGGTTACTATGGCTATCATCAAAAAGACAAAAGTACCAGATGCCAGAGAGGATGTGGTGAAACGGAACCCTCGTCCACTATTGGTGGGGGTTCAAGTTAGTGCAATTAATGGAAAACAGCATAGAGTTTTCTCAAAAAATGAAAAACAGAACTTCTAGGTGGCACACACTGGTAATCCCAGCAACTCTTGAGTCTGAGGGAGGAAGATTAAAAATTTGAGCCCAATCTGAGTTACATAGTGAGACCTTAACTCAGAATAAAATAAATAAATAAGTAAACAAAACTAAAATTAAACTAAACTAAACTAAAAAGGGTTAGGGAGTTACCTCCAAAGTAAAGCTCCATTGGGTTCAATCACCAGTACCACACATACACATACAAAAACCCAAAACAAAACAACAATAACGAAATCTTCCATATGATCCAGCAATACCACCTCTGGGTATACATCCAAAGCAAGGGAAATCAGAATATCACAGTGACATCTGTAGTCCAACCTTCACTTCAGGATTATTCGCGAGGACCACAAAAATGGAAACAATCCAAACAAATATCATTACCTGTGATGATTGGATAAAGATGTGGTGCATATGTACAAAGGAATACTAGTTGCCATAAAATGCAATGAAGCCAGGCGTGGTGGCAAACGCCTGTAAACCCAGCCACTTGGGAGGCAGAGGCAGGAGGATCGCGAGTTCAAAGCCAGCCTCAGCAACTTAGTGAGGCCCTAAGCAACTCAGTGAGACCCTGTCTCTAAATAAAGTACAAAATAGGGCTGGGGATGTGGCTTAGTGACCGACTGCCCCTGAGTTCATTCCCCAGTTCCAAAAAAAAAAAAAAAAAAAAGCAATGAAATCCTGTAGTTTGTGACAGCTTGGATGGAACTACATGTTGTTATGTTACATGGAGTAAACCAGGTGTAGAAAGACAAATACCTCATGATCTCACTTATGAGTGTTATCTAAAACAGTTGATCTCATAGAAGTAGAGAGTAGGACAGATTCCCCAGAGGCTGGGGAAAGTGGGGATAGAGAGGTTGGATCAGTTACCAAGATGCAGACAGGAGGAACATGTTCTAGTATTCTATAGCACAGCAGTATGACTATAGTTGACCAAAATGTACCATATGCTTCAAAATAGCTGAAAGAGAAGATTTTGAATGTTCCCCACAGGAAGTAATGATAAAGTGCCTGATTTGCTGGAAATGCTAATTACCCTCATTGATCATTACACTTTTTATACATGTCTGGAAAAATCTCATTGTACCCATTAATATATGCAATTATTATATGTCAGTTAAAAATAAAATAACCCAACAAACAAATTGAACTATATGACGAATGACTCCAGAGGCCAAGGTTAGGGCCCAGTCTGCAGAGGGTTCAGAGCAGGCTGAAAGAACTTTGTTCTTGAGGAGGGCCTAGGACAGTAGGCAGATTCAGTGGAGACCTTGGGTTTCCAGCCTGAGGCAGTGAGGGGGTGGAGTCTCTTAAACTTCTTGATACAGAGTCTCTGCCTCACACCTCTCTATAAAATCTCATGAAGAGAAAGAAACAAGTTTGTAGGACAGATTGTGACTAAGTGACAGCAGCGGAGCAGAAACAGATACGCAGAGATCTAGATTCTCTTCAAAGAAATTTATTGCACAGCTTATAGGGTTCTTCAGCTCAGCAATGCTTGAAGGGGGCTGGGACTGGTTCCTGAGGACAGGTGCTGACATCCAGGATGGACAGAGGAGCCATGGCACAGGAGCTAACATGTCCCATCCAAGTGAACCGGAACCACAGGATAGGTGGTATTGTCTCGTGGAGATCTCTTGTCACAAGCAACTATGTAGAACTTCATTGCTGATGCTTCTGTATATTTGCAGTTTCTATAACTTGCTTTCTTTTTTGTGATACTACAGATGGTTAAAGGCACCTGAACTGAACTTTTATGACAATTTGTACTGGGGCTTGTAAGACAGGTTATATTTGGGGCCCCACAAACTTGAACAACATCAGCAAAAGTTGCTTTTAGGAAAGTATTTTTGGCTTTGCATTGCCCTATGTAACTGTTAACTACCCTCATTGCATCATCACATTGGGAGCCGGCCATATTTACATGCTGAATTTCAAACCACTGAGCAGGAGTTAAATCACCTGGTGGGTCTTCAAATGAGACACTCATTTCCACAATCCGCAGCTGCAGCAGAAACCAAAGTCCGGGAACCAGAAACTTTGGAATCATATTTCCTGTGAGCAAAGAAGAGAGGTAACTAGTCCTGCATCCTGGCCCAGTTACCATATACTCTTCCTATCTCAGCCAGCAGCCCCCTGTGCTGTCACTGTGGGGTCATATTTCCATTTGCTTCACATCCCCATAGTGTGCCAAGTCTCCTGGGCACTAACTTCAGCTCATCCTCCCTCAGGGTCTGTCCCACCATGAGCCCTGCTGTCCCAGTTTGAGGGCTCAACGTCTTACCTAGTCTTTGTGCTGCAGCTCCTGTGAGAACAGAACCCGCTGGTTGAACTGGAGCTCAAGGGCTGTAGGTGCTCTTGTTTGGATGGTAGATATATAGCAGCCCCCATGGGTGGGGCTGCCAGAGCCAGGAGGTTTCTGACGTGTTGGCCATGCCGAAATCCACACACTGGTACACATCACACTTGTGCAACCAGGCTCTGTTTTGATCACTTAGTCTATTAATGGATACCCAAGGATAGTAGTGCTGCTGCTTCTGCCATATGAAATCTAATTCCATGTCATCATGTCATGGAATTTGCAGGCTAGATCTGGTCTCTCTGTTTGACAACTACACTGTCTGCTGAATAACCATAGATTTTGTCACTGTGTTTCAATAGGACACTGAAACACCAAGTTCCATCAAGGCAGGGCTAGTACTCAACAAGTAGAACCAGGAAGGGCCCATTTCACAGGAGGAATTTGCATTCCTGTCTCATCTTAAAAACTCCCATAATGTTGGCTGGTGCACTGGGTCTCCTCAACCTGAAACATGTCAGTTAGGGCTGGGTAGCAGCTGCCTGTGTTGAAAAGGGCACTAGCTCAGGGGTCGTCCCTGAGTCCACCTCTCCCTCCTGACTCTCCATCTCTGTTCAGCCATTGATGTCACTCTTCTGGTTCCTGGAGACATTTGTTTTTCTGACAATGAGAATCTTTACCGTTTCCTGAAAAATGACTCAGAGCATGCCTTCTCAGTTTACACTCTGTTAGTTTTTTTTTCCCCATTGTGACAAATACCTGAGATAAACAACTTAGAGGAGGAAAGATTTGCTTTGGCTTGTGGTTTCAGAGATTTCAGTTCATGGCTGGCTTCATTGCTTCAGGTCTTTGTGTGGCAGAACATCATGGCAGAATGGCATGGTGTAGGAAAGATGCTCAGCTCATGCCAGCCAGGAAGAAGGCTGGAGGAGAGAGTGAGAGAGAAACACTGGGGACAAGAAATACCTATCCAGGCTATGCTCCCAGTGACTTACATCCTCCAACTACACTGTATATTTCTTCCTCATGTCAGCAGTTCATTCAGTTTACAATGGATTAATCCACTGATGATGTTAGAGCCCTCATGATCCCATCACTTACGCAAAGCTTCACCTTTGAACATTGATGCATTGGGGACCAAGCCTTTAGCACAAGAGATTTGGGGGACATTCCAGATCCAAACCATTACGTACCCAAACTTTAAAATTATATTCAAAATATGCCTCATAAGTTTTTCTGATTGTTCCATGTATAAATTTGCTCTACACATTTCCTACTACCCTCATTTTCCTCCATAAATAGTATAAATAGCCCAGTTTTATGTTGAAGATTCTTTAAAGAGGGTCTCTTTACTTGTGAAGATATGGTTTGATTTGGAATATCCCCCTCAAAGCCCATGTGCTGAAAGCATGCTTCCTACTGCATTACATTCAGAGGTGGGACTTTTAGGCAAAGATCAGATCATGAAGGCTCAGACCTCACAATTGATAGCTGAAGGGAATACTGGGAAGTGGGACTTAGTTGAGAAATTAGGGGTATAAAGGTATGATCTGGAAGAGTCTCTTTCTCTCTCTGCTTCGTGATTACCATGAGCTGAGCAGCTTTCCTCTACCATGTCCTTCTGCCACCATATTTCCGCCTTTGAGCCTGTGGACCATGGACTGAATCCTCTGAAACTGTGAGCCAAAATAAATTATTCCTTCCCCAAGTTGTTCTTGTCAGGTACTTTGGTCACAGCAACCAAAAGCCGACTAACATAGAGAGCCTACATTAATCAAACACACCATAACTCCAGTGTGTGTGAGTGTGTGTGTGTGTGTGTGTGTGTGTGTGTGTATGTTGCTGTGGGCTAAATCCAGGTCCTCATTCATGCAAGGTAAATGCTGTATCAACGAGTAACACTCCTACTTCAATGTAGTTTTTGTCTTTAACATAATACAGCCTCTTTTCATGTGCTCTTATTAATTTTGTTAGCAAACTCTTGGCTGTGAGCTCCTACAAAAGTAAAAGAATAAATTACTCACTTTTAAGATACAATGGCACAGGGTGAACATTCCCATTTCAAAAGGGAGGAAAAAATAAGAAGGAGTTGGATCAAAGCAAGACCAAAACCCAGCATGGCACTGAATTCTGTAGCTCCATGCCTGCCTTTTGGGTCACATGGAGTGGTGTTGTGAGCTCTGCAGGGCATGGGCAGCTCAGCCCCTTTGGTCTCACTGACCAGAGCCCACATGGACTCTCTCTTGGGCTGGCTCTGCCTCCATTTTCCCTTGGCTGGGTTCCTGGCATCTCCATTGTCCTGGGGAGTCCACTGAAACTTTGGCCTACTCTGAAAGCTTCAGGCATTGCTGTGTCAGGGACTGTTTGCAGGGATTCCAATCCTGCCACACCTTTCCAGCTCTCCCAGGTTTTCCTCTGAAATTTCAGCAGAAGCCTCTGGAACCCCCTAACTTTTGCCTCTACAACCTCTGTATCCTGGTCCTCCAGTTTGACTGTCTAGAAACCACCACTGCTACCAGTTTCATAGAAGATGTAGGTATGAATGTGCAACTCACCTGCACACTCCTTCATGCTGATACAGTGATTCTACAGTCCTAACGCCTGACCACAGATCAGGTGGGCCACAACATCGAGTTTTCGAAAGGCTTGGATGTTTGTTCCTGGCTCCCCAAAAAGTGTATAGTTTTTCAGCAGAAACTGTGACCACCAGTAGAACAAATCAGTGTTTTCCCAGTAATGGGAGCTCATAAATAACCTTGCATATGGACATTCACATCATCTTATTATCATGTTTTTGTTCTGGTACACCAAGGAGGGTGAAAAGCAATTCTTTTTGCAGATCTTAGAAAACATTTAGGCATTGGCAAGGACAGCACTGAGCAAAATTCTAAAACAAGTTGCAAGTTACCACTTAAAAAGAGTCCGTAATGCCGGGCGTGGTGGCGCATGCCTGTAATCCTAGCACTTGGGAGGCTGAGGCAGGAGGATCGCGAGTTCAAAGCCAGCCTCAGCAACTTAGCGAGGCCCTAAGCAACTCACTGAGACCCTGTCTTCTAAATAAAATACAAAATAGGGCTGGGGATGTGACTCAGTGGTCGAGTGTCCCTGGGTTCAATCCCCAGTACAAAAAAAAAAAAAAGAAAAAGAAAAAAAAAAAAAGGGTCCGTCATGAAGGACCCCCTGTGTCTTCCCTCTACCTGTGACTCTGGGATAAGGAGTTGCTTGCAGAACTTCAGGGTCCTTCTCGTAGGTGTTCATTCTGTGTTGCTAGTACTAGAATTCTGGGAGGAAAAGCAGCTTTGGAATAACCCCACATTGTGTTCACTCAACATCTCAGCACCCCCCCCTCCATTTTTTTGTTACCAGGATTGAACCCAGGGTTGCCTAACTACTGAACCACATTCCCAGCCCTTTTTAATATTTTATGTAGAGACAGGGTCTTGTTAAGTTGCTTAGGGCCTTGTTAAATTACTGAGGCTGGATCTGAAATTGTGATCCTCCTGCTTCAGCCTCCTGAGCAGATGGGATTACAGGCGTGTGCCCCTGAGCCTAGCCTAGTTCCCTTTCTTACTGTTCTTAAACACTGTGGTCTTGAGAGTTTCAGCTGGAGACCAACAAAGGAATTCTGGAATTGGGTATAGATAACCAATCACACTTGAATGTTTCTCCATACCCTAATCCCATTAGCAGCTAGAAGAATAATTTCCACAGAGAGAAAGAAGGGTATGGGATAGGGAATGGATGACTGCTGAGAGAGAAGTCAGAATAGCAAGGAAGATATGAAGAGTATGGAGATAAAGATGTATAAAAGGGTATTTGGACTCTAAATGTTCTATGTATGCTCATTCATTTAAATATGTTGTTAAATAAACACGTTTAACTTCTTATACCCAAAGCTTTCAAGAAGAGGGTCAAAATAAGTGAATATTCTGCTCCCCTCCCCACACCCAGAAAAGTCTTCCCTGACTTCTCAAGCCCAGGGGACTGCATTCTAGAACCACTTTTCTGATGGCAGATTGGAGGAAGGCTGCATATCCAGTTACTCCATGACTCAGGATTCAAGCAGCAGGAGTACTGATTCTCAGCAAGGTGGGTGAAAGAGGTAATTCAGTGAAATTCAATATTGAACAGTCAGAATCTCTTAGAGACTCAGAAGTTTTGGTGCACTGAACTAAAACAAGAAAGAACACTTTGGAGCCAAGCCAGTTATGGCAGTGCCCGTGATAGTGGCACTGGTTAACCAGAGAGGGGAGGGCTAACACAAAGAGAGAAACACAATGGACAAATTTGGCACAGAAAAGTCCAAACATTAGAAAAGCAGCCTGGACTTAGCTGATCCAGAGAATGCACAGCAAAGTGGTGTTTGAAAGTGCTCTGCTTTTCTCAATTGGCAAGTGGAGCTGAGGCAGAGAGCCATGTTGAGGAGACCACACTAGCTTGCTGCTGTGGGAACCCAAGAGATCATAGCAAACATTACCCTACTGTCCTGGAAAGCTCCTGCCATGTGGTCTAGGGTGTACCTAGCAGAACATGAGTGAAACAGGCAGAGAGAAGGTTGTACTAAGGGGAATTCAAGTCAGAAATATGGAGGGGAGTGTAACTCACTTTCCCCTTGTGTGGAGGCTCGCATGATCAGCTAAAGGGTGTTGGAAAACTGAACAGATGGATGTGAATACACTCAATATGCAAGCCTGGGAAGGTCATATTTGTGGGTAGCAGAGTGTGAAGGGTTGGTTCCCGTGCCCTGCAAGTACAATTCTTGGGAGGCTCCTGAGATCCAGACTCCTGACAGAGATCAGCAACTGCTGGGTCCTGTGGTAGAGTTGATTTAATATCTCCAGAGCAGATGTTACCCAGCAAAGCCCTTACATCTGGATGCATTAAGGCCCAGCTGCTGGAACTCCACATATAGAACTCTGCAGCAGCCCCACCCTGGTAGTGTATAGATCTGGTCTGTCTGGACAAAACTCCAATAAACAATAATTCCCATTCCATTCTACCTTATACTGTTGAGAAGGGAATCTGAGCTATTTCAACCACTTCAGTTTGAGACCACACCAGCTGGCAGCTCAGTGAGTAATACAAAAAGAGGAAGGGATTAATACCCCCTACCCTTGCACACTCTCTCTTTCTCTCAGTACATAATCCAAGAACAAATTGAAAGAATGACTCTTGGGCATAGGCAGTGACCATCTATCCTTGTCAACTCTTTTCATGAGGAGAAAAATAATTTCAGTGGAGACTATATATATACATTATGTATATATATTTGGTACTGGGGATTGAACCCAGGGACACTTCACCACTGAGCCACATCCCCAGCCCTATTTTGTATTTTATTTAGAGACAGGGTCTCACTGAGTGGCTCAGGGTCTTGCTAAGTTGCTGAGGCTGGCTTTGAACTCATAATCCTCCTGCCTCAGCCTCCCAAGTGCTGGGATTACAGGCATGCGCCACCATGCCTGGCTGGAGACAATATTTTTAAAAAAATTTTAAAAATTTGTTCTAATTACTTATAAATGACAGTAGAATGCATTTATACATTTTGAAAAAACATACATAAATGGAGTGTGATTTCTCATTTTTCTGGTTGTACATATTGTAGGATCACATTGGTCATGTAGTCATATATGTACGTGATATAATAATGTCTTTTTCACTCTACTATACTTCCTACCCCCATACCTCTTCTCCTCCTTTCATTCCCCTCTACCTACTATAAAGTAACTCTATTCTTCCCTAGCCACCCCCCACCCACCTTATTGTGAATTAGCATCCACATATCAGAGAAAACATTTGGCATTTGGTTTTCTGGGTTTGGCTTATTTCGCTTAGCATGATATTCTCCAACTCCATCTACTTACCAGCAAATGCCATAATTTCATACTTCTTTAAAGTTGAGTAATATTCCATTGTGTGTGTATGTAT
>JAJEJO010051725.1:0-42960 GCA_020662805.1 Glaucomys volans
GGAAGCCCAATATATTAGGCCCCGTGGAGACTGGCCTGGCTTGTGTACAACCCAGTCCAGAAGGTTGTCTCCATCACTATCTAGGAGGCTGTGACTGGACTTGCAGGAGATAGAGGCTGTCTGTCCTGGGGCAACCAACAGAGAAGGATTCTGTGTCAGTACAACATCTCCAGAGGATCCTGAAAAAAGACAAAAACAGTGTTTTATGCAAGTATTTTGAGACTTGCTCATATTTTTTGTATATTTTCCTATAAATGATGTTTGTGATTTTGATATACATAGCAAAATTAGCAATTTTTTTTTAAAAGACACTATTTTTATAAGGTATAATAGCCTCTCTGGATTGAACTCTGTAAGATTCCCTTATTTCTAAGGGACAATCTTAATCAGAGACCTGACACATGCTCCTTATTGACTCTTCTCTCTCACATGAATCACCCCCACCTGCCCCATCCTGGAGGACAAGACTTGTTTATCTCTCACATGGACAGAGCACACGTGGGCAGAATGGGGTCCCCAGGTCTCACTTCCCTCCCCTTTCTTCTTTCTCATCCCCTCTGTCCTCACCAGGGATCCAGAGCATCAGCAGGCTCAGGAGCTGAGCAGGGAGTCTCATTTTGAGAAGCTGATCTGAGGAGTCCTGGTTAGTGAAGGCCAGGTTAGAGCTGAGCTTTTATCTCAGCATTGCAGGAAGATCCTCCCCTGGGAGCAGTATGCAAATGCCCTGGTGTACCCTGGGGCGGAAAGAGTGAAGGAGAGTGGAGCCTGCCTTGGGAGCCCAGGGACATCAAGTATCTTCTCTGTTTGGAGAAAATGAAATAAAGAGCTCAGGATTGGAGAGGGCTGGACTGACTGTGCCTCCTCAGAGGGTTCCAGGTGGGTGCTCAGCAGTGAGGCTGTAACTGAAGCAGGTTAGTGACCCTTCCCTCTCCAACATGCACTTTGGAAGAGCACCATTGGCAGGGTGGGTGGCAGCCCCCACTGCCCAGGAAAGTCCTGGATCTCCTTCTCCATCTGCCCGTTTACTCAGAGCCTGCCGCAGACCTGGCTGTTCGGGGAGAATAGTGGGCAGTGTCCTGGTCCACACTGAGTCTAGCTGAGAGCCTGACCCCTGACTTGAAGGCGGTCCTGCAGGACTCCCCAAGAGTGGGGTCTGTGCTGGCTTCTTGCTGTGATTGCAGAGCCAAGTCCTGGAGTTCAGATGAGGGCAGTACTCCTCAGAGCCTCAGGACCAAGGTGCCCACAGCTCAGGCCTACCCTGGCCAGGTGTGATAGAGACTGGCCCCAAGGCTGTCAATTATATTTGTCTCCCTTCCTTATGGTTTTCTCCATCCTCCTCCCTCACTCCATACATCTTGGTTTTTTAGTTGTTGACTTTGCTGTTTATCTAGCATATTTTATTATTTCACCAGATCATTGATGTGAGGTAATGTGCCTCTCACTTCTGTAAAATTCAGTGCATTCAACCACGTTATTGATTCAAACTAATCTGTTCCTTTAATCATCTAGTCATTTTTTGTCTTTTGACTTCTATGTTGAGTGCCCTGTTTTCTGCTCCTATGATGACACATTCAGGCATTTTTTTTCTCTTTATTGGCATCAGATACTTCCCATCACAGTTCAGGCAATTTCCTTCCCTGTTTACTGACTGCTTTGCATGGGTTGGTGCAGCCCTCACCCAGATTCCTACAAGTTAGAAATGCAGACATTGACCTGAGACTCGAGCTCTTCAGTAAGACAGGGGCAGGAGGATTGTCTCCCAGACCCAGTTGTGCATGTTCCTCTGCCTCTGGGCCTCTGGTGAGGAATTTAAAAGTGACACCATGTCATCAGAAAATATGTCTTGTTATAAAAAATATTTCAGTTATTTTAATGTTATTTTAAGATAATGTTATGACAGTGTAAAATAATCTGTGCTTATTAATCTAATTAAGTATTGCTTCACATTAGAAAGCATGCTTAAGTAGCTTATTATATCATGTGTGATGGTGTGTGCTTGTTTGATTATTATTCCACTCCTAATTTCAGGTTCATTTGGGGACATTGTGATGACTGACTCCAGTCTCCATGGTTATGTCTGAAGGAGAGAGGTTCAGCATCAGCTGCAAGTCCATCCAGAGTCTTTTATGGGATTCTGATAGTAATGACTACTTAGTCTGGCCCCAGCAGAAGCCAGGACAGGAATCTAAGCTACTCATCTCTTGGGCATGCACATGGGCAGCTGGGGTCCCATAGAGGTTCAGTGGCAGTGGATCAGGGAAATATTTCACTCTCACCATCAGTAGCCCCCAGGCTGAGGACGTGGCAGATTATTACCATCAGAACTTGATCAGCACTTCACCCACAGTGCTTCAACCTCCAGCACAAAACCCCTCTCCAGGTCTGCCTCTGGCTACCTCTCTCCACACAGACGAACAGGCTACATGGTGTCTCTAGAAACCCCACTTTAAAATATAAGAGAGGGGCCAGGCGTGGTGGCTCACACCTGTAATCCAAGTGACTTGGGAGGCTGAGTCAGGAGGATTGTGAGTTCAAAGCCAGCCTCAGCAACTTAGCGAGGCCCTAAGCAACTCAGTGAGACCCTGTCTCTAAATAAAATACAAAATAGGGCTGGGGATGTGGCTCAGTGGCCGAGTGTCCCTGAGTTCAATCCCTGGTTCCAAAAAATAAAAAAATAAAAAAAATATATAAGAGAGGTATATATTAGAAAGTAAATAGATGGATAAAGATATGCTAATGTGATCAATGGAAAGTAGATGCAGTGGTACTAATTTCTTGCAGAATAAACTTTGGAGCAAGGACATGACAGGGATGTAGATGAGTACTATGTGATGATAACCATGTCCATTTCTTCAAGAAGATGCAACCAACCCCATCGCCTTTGTGCCTCGCAGCTGAGCACCAACACAGAGGAGAGAAAGCTCATGGAGCTGCCAGAGGGAGTAGAGGAACCCACCAGTGTCCCTGGAGCACAGCACTTTTCTACCTAATTGTTCCTGGAGCAGAGAACCCCTGAGGACACAGTTGATTCAGCAGCACTGTCAAACATCTGGGTGCAGTGGGTCCTATTCACTGACAGTGGTTTTTTCCTCAACTTTGAGACTCTTAGGATATATGATGAGTCTTGTAAATTTGTAAATTAATTTTGTTGCTCTGATTCCATATTTTCCCATAATTATTTGATAAGTAAATTTTTTTAAGGTATGGGTTCATTGGCAGAAGAACAAATTTGTAAAAAGTTCATTAATGCCTCCTGTTATTAGTCATCTCCCATGCTTCATTTAGAAAATCTTTCAATTTCAAGAATGCTTTCATTTTCTTACACTATGTCTAGTATCACGATCATTTTTCAAAATTATTCTGCTGGAAGTGAAGTGTTTGGTGTTATTGTTAGTACTATGATGAATATAATTAGAAGTTAAATATTGAACAATTTTCCTTTGTGTTATGAAAAGATATATTTGTAGAGCAAAGTGGTTATAACACTTTTCCTACCCAATTAAGAAATCTCTAATTAAACACAAGAATTCTACAATATTCCACTAATTGATGTAAAGGCTGTAATGACAAAAATTTAAAATACTTTATACCCATGAGCACATGCATGATATAATACATGTATTCATACATTTATAAGCATGCACACTGTCAGAACTATGTGTAGAGTCACATATGCACAGAGTAACTGAATATCAACTTTTATAAATGTTAGAGTTGAGCAAACACAAAATGCACACATACATTTTCCTTTGATGTCCATTATTTGCTTTATAAAATTTTGACCTTTTGAAGAAGTATATGTAGCAACCACAGTGTCCTACTGGTTTAATCAGCACTTTTAATTGCTGTGACCAAAAGACCTGACAAGAGGAATTTTGAGGAGAAAAAAATTGATTTAGTGGCATATGATTCCAGAGATCTCAGTCCAACGATATTCTGCCCCATTCCTCAGGGCTTGGGGGGAGGCTGGATGTCTTTGCAGAATTTGGAGGAAGGAGGGGACTCACATGGTGATCAGGGAGCAGGGAGAGGCTCCACTTACCAGATATGAAATATGCACCCCAAAGGCAGGACAACAATGCTCACCTTCTCCAGTACCATAACTGCCTTCGGTTACCACTCAGTTAATCAGTCAGGGCACTATTTCCCTGATTGCTTAAGGCTCTCATAACCCAGTCATCTCACCCACAAACCTTCTTGCACTGTCTCACACATGAGCCTTTGGAGGACACCTAACACCAAAAGTAGCACTGTTCTAGCATTTCCTGATGCTCTGTACTAGCCTGTCAGTCTCCACAGTTTTGTGCAGCTGTTTGCTCTGTGAGCTCCTTTCCTTCCTGGATCTGAAAGGAGTTGCTGACTGTCTAGTTTGTTCAGTCTTCTTTTGCTATTATGGTACGGAAGCAACTCCCAGTTTTCTCACATATGGAGCTCACAACTGCATTCCCCACTGCATCAGCCCTTGGCAGTGGAACTTAACAGCTCATCCTAAAGTTTCTGTCCTGCAGGAAGCCACCCAGGACTGGTGTGACAACTTGGTGGAGCTCTAGCTATGAGCCATGAATGCCTGGCCTCAGGAACTCACAGTCAGATATCCACTGCTCCAGAAGGCCTGAGTCACGTGGTATCCTGCATTAGTTCACCGCTCAGTTCAGGTACAAGCATCAGAGATGGGAGTGATCTGCTAGAGCCAAGATCTGCATACCCCTACTCCTATCTTGTTTCTCACAAAGAAGCTTTTACAGGTCCCTTTTGATCTGCACCACTATAAATAAAGTAAGCTCGAGCTGCTTTTTTGTTGGAGCCAGGCTCTTCAGGACTGCTCAATGGGTCACACTCCTTCTCTTACTCTATTCTTGCCCTTTGTCTTTATCTGAAATATAAACTTCATAGCTTTTATTTCTCAGCCTATCCATCCCTCCCACAGGAACACTTTCTTTTGCCCATGTGGGATTTGAGCAAGACAGTTCACAGCTGGAACTGGAGTGCATGCATGTTATTGTTGGTTCTGTTTGGGTGTGCATGCATTGGTGTGTGTGTGAGTGGCTGTGTGTGCTGTGTGGGTACGCATGCAGCTTTGTTTGTGTGCATGTATGTGTGTGTGCTGTATGGGTATAATGCATTGGAGTGTGTGAAAGTGCCTTTTTGTGCTGTGAGGGTATGCATACCCTGTGCGGGTATTCATGCATTGAAGTGTGCTGAGTAACAGTGTGCACTGTGTTGGCGTGCATTGGAGTGTGTGTGTGGTTGTGTGTGCTGTGAGTGTATTCTCGAATTTGTATGTGCATGTCATTATTGGAGTCTGTGGGTATTTATGCATTGGTATGTGTGCATGTGGCTGTGTGTGCAGTGAGGGTATGCACGCTTTGTTGTGTGTGGCTGTGGTTGTGTGTACTCTGTGCGTGTGAATGCATTAGAGTGTGTGTGTGTGTGTGTGTGGCTCTGTGTGCTTTGTGGATATGCATGCATTCAAGCGTGTGCTTGTGACTGTGTGTACTGTGTGGGTATGCATGCATTGGTGTGTGCACTCTTACCAGTGTGTGCTTTGAGGTTATGCATGCATTCCGATTTCGAATGTGTGCTTGTGACAGTCTACTGTATGGGTATGTATTTGACAGTGCACATATGGCTGTGTGTGCTGTGTGTATGCATGCAATGGAGTGTGTACAGGTCCCTTTGTGTGCCATGAGGGTATGCATGCATTGGAGTGTGCATGTGTGGTTGTATGTGCTCTGTGTATATGCATGCATTGATATGTGTGCATGTGGTTGTGTGTGCACTGTGGGTATGCATGGACTGGAGTGTGTGCATGTGGCTTTCTTCTGTGTGGGTTTGCATGTACTCAAGCGTATTCCTGTGACTGTCAGAGCTTTTTGGGTATCATGGATTGCTATGTGCACCTGTGGCTGTGTGTGTTGTGTGGTATGTATGCATTGATGTGTGCACTTGAGACTGTGTGTGCTTTGAGGGTATGCATGCATTGAATGTGTACTTGTTGCTATCTGCTGTGTGGGTATGCATTTGAGAGTTTTCACATGACTGTGTGTGCTGTGAGGGTATGCATGCACAGATGTGTGCATGTGTGTGTATGCATGCATTGTGATGAGTTTGAGTGGCTGTGTGTGTTGTGTGGGTGTCATGCTTTGGTTATATGCATGCGGATGTGTGTGCTGTGTGGATTTGTGTGGGAAGCCATAATTATCTAGCAAAATCACACAAGGTTGAGCCATGGGACACAGAGTTCTGATTTCTAGGAACTGGCTACCATGGAGGACTGTTCCAGATCGTCAGGGAATATGTGGCACTGTGTGGGAGTGGTTCCCTGTCTGGTTCTATGACACTTTCCCTAACCAAATGGCTCCCCTAACTCCAACCCATTCTGTTCATCACAGTAGACCTTCCCAATCCAGGGCCCCTTTAAATGTGTGACTATAAATAAAAGGGAGTTGGGCTACTCCATGCTGTTAGAGGCCAGATCTGTATGGCCCAATCCATCACACTCCTTCTCAGTTAAAAAGAGTGCTGGTTCTTGTGTGTTTATTGATTAGATAAGTTATTGGTAATTGATTGATTTGTAACCAACATTGACATCTGGCAGATAAAACTTTTCTCATTTATGCAGGATGTGGCAGAAACCCCCAAGGTATGCATGCATTGGAGTGTGTGTGTATCTGGGTGTGCTGGGTGAGGATGAATGCATTGGAATATATGTGTGTGGTTGTATGTGCTCTAAGGGTAGGTACGCATTAGTGTGTGTGTGTGTGTGTGTGTGTGTGTGTTTGTGTGTGCCCATGTGTGCTGCTGGGTATTCATGCATTGGAGTGTATGTGTGTGGTTGTATGTGCTCTCTGGGTATGCATGCACTGGAGTGTGCATGTGTGACTGTACTGTGTGGATATGCATATGCTGTAGTGTGCACACTGAGCTATTTGTGATCTGCGGGTATGTATATATAGGAGTGTGCACTTGTAACTATGTATGCTCTGAGGGTACGCATGCTTTGGAGTGTGTGTGTGTGTGACTGTGTGTGCTGTGTGGGTATCATGTAGTGGTGTGTATGAGTGTGGTTGTGTGTGCTTTGTGGGTGTGCATGCCCTTGGAGTGTTTGTGTGTGACTGGTGTGTTGTGTGGGTATCATGCATTGGTGTGTGTGTGTGTGTGTGTGTGTGTGTGTATGTGGCTTTTGTGTTCTGTGGGTGTGCATGCATTGGAGTGTCTGCATGTGGTACTGTTCTCTGTGGGTATGAGTGTATCTGAGTGTGTGAGTGTGGGTGTGTGTGCTGTGTGGGTATGCACTGAAGTGTGTGTACATGGCTCTGTAATTTGTATGGATATGCATTCATTGGATAGTGCACATGTGGCTGTGTGTTGTGAGGGTGTGCATGCATCACCGTGTGCACATGTGGCAGTGTGTGTGTTTGTGTAGTGTGTGTGTGTGTGTGTGTGTGTGTGTGGAGTGTATGCATTCATTGGAATGTGTGCACATGGCTATGTTTCCTGTGAGGGTATGATGTGTACGTGTTTGTGTATGTGACTGTGTGTGCAATTTGGGTACAAATGCATTGGAATATGTGCCAGTGTTTGTATGTGTTGTCTGGGTAATCATGAAGTGGAGTGTGCAGGTGAGGTTGTGTGTGCTGTGAGGGTGTGCATGGATTGGTGTGTGCATGTGTGCTTATGAGTGCTGTGTGGGTATGTATGGGTTCACAGTTCTTCCCTGGGCTAGCCCTCACTCCACGAGAGGAGTGAATGCTCTTTACAAGTGGCTTAGCCCTTTCTGAGAACACTTGCATTTGCCCTTGTCTTGAGTGTAGTTTATAGTTGAGGTGCCAACTCCACAGAGATGTCCCTGACGTCATCCTGACTGTGTCTCCAAGAGGAGGAGCCACAAACACAGATAATATGCACAGCTCTCCCCATTAAGTGTGGATGGTGACTTGAATACTTATTGAGGACAAATAAGTTATTAGTTATTCTTGGAGATCTTGATACTTCAGGCCTTTCATCCTCACCATTTCCTTTGCATTGAGCAGTAAACTGGCAAAATTCTGAGATTTACCTGTGGATTCTTATTAATGAAAATTGTTATGTCTCCTGACTGTTGTTGCACTGGCATGCTCAATAGGACTGAACAAATATACTTAGAAGTTTATTCTGGCTTCAGGGAGTGGAGCTCCACTCCTCTGCCCTGCCCCCCCACTGGCTGCACACGAAGTTGTACACCACTGTGTGATTGACATATAATTTGTAATCATGAATGCAGCTGTTTAATAAGTAGACCTGGAATTACAGAGCAAGGATGTGATCTCATTTTCAGTCAACCAACACTGCATCCCACTCTCTCTCTAGTCATGATGGGGGGATTGACAGCATTCCCTGTCAATTTGACAGTTTGCCTATATTTCTTCCTAGGTAAAAAATCTATATGAGGCAGTAGACTAGGGACATTGGTCTCTTGCTCCTTTTGATTTTTTGGACATTGTCTCACTAATATCAACTAAAGTGAGTCATCCTGCATTATTCAGGTTTGCAAGCAATTGAGTTGCTCTAGTCCTGAGTTATAGTGAAGGGGGAACATTTTGTGCTAGTCAGCTTCTCATTACTGTAACAAAATACATGAGAATATCAATTTGCAATGATAAAATGTTACTTTGGCTCATAGGTATGAAGTGTCCATTCCATGGAAGTCTGATCCCATTTCTGTAGCCCTGGCGTGAGGCAGCACAGCACAGCCCAGCACATGTGATATACCAAAAAGGTTCATTTCATCAACAGGAGACACAAGAAAAGATGAAAGGACCAGAGTGCTCCCGTCCTCCTCAAGGACACACTCTACTTGTCCTGAAGATCTTTCACTCTTAAGTTTTCCACAGCCTTTCCTAAAAACCACCCTGGGACCTGACCTCTAGGACATGAACTTTGGGGACACTTTAGATCTGAAGGATGGTAGTACAGTAAGTTGAGAGAACTGCCCTGAGCTCCTCAGCCCTTGAGCTCTAGCCAATACAGTGTGGAAATGGGGCGCAGTGAGCCCTCACCCAGAGTTCACCTCACCCTGAACTCTGTCATCATCTCTTGCATCTTACCAAATTTCACCCAAATTGTCCCTCTACCCACCTCCTATGTGGATGCTCTGGAGATGGAAGTAACTTACAGAAGGCTTCACCACCTAGATGCCTGGAGTTTGTGCTCCAGGATGTGACCCTGTGGGGAATGGGGGTGGCTGTAGAGAGAGCAGTAAGGACACCAGCACCAGCCTCCCTGGATTCATAACTAGTGGAGCCAGTGTAAGGACACCTGCTCCTCTGCCCGCAGAGCAGTTGGGACCACCGTGCTGGAAGCTAAGTGACAGAGATCCTGGATCTGCACCTGCTGCTGTTCCCATGTCAATATGCACCAGCAATTTTGGTGTCTTTAACGTTGATGTTGACTTGACTCACTTTAGTGATCTGGCCTAAGACTTTGTTTATTGAATGAAGACAATACCTTTTAGAATTAAATATATAAGAATGTGTATGACAATAAATTAACTATCCTTTAACATCAAACAAAAAACTCCATTCTCCTTAGTGACAATATATTTAAAATTTTTTATAATGACTGATTTAAGTGTATGTCCATGCCTGTATTAAATAGAACACCTTACTGATTTTTTTTTATTTGTTCCCTCGTGTTCTTTTAACCTTCAGGAACTTTTTTAAAAATTGAAGGAATTTTACTCATTTCATAATCTACAATGAATTAGTGTCAATTTTATAATAATTCTTGGTGTCTTTGGGCTACGTATCTTGATGTGGGGTAAGGTGAAGTTCCTCAGCTCTACACTTGAATGGCAGTAATAGGGAATTACCTGGGATTTGGGGAATGACTACTTCCACATCCTGTCTGGACCTAGTGGAATGACTGGGCCTGGGAGGGCTTCAGGTGGACACAGCCTTGGTGTCTTCACTAAGCAGATGGAGAGACCCACCTCTCCCCAACTGAGGCAAATTATTTATTAGTGTATGTTCCCAGCTTTCCCCTATGCTCCATGCCCATACCTTTCCAGATCCTGATCACATGTATAGATTTGACTTAAGGGTTGTTTGGATGATTCCCCCAGCAGTTTGGATGATTCCCCAAACTCCACTCCAGCATCTAGTGGAGCCTGTGGGGTTCACTGGTAGTTGGTCTGATACAGATTTAACACTCAGCATTCAAACTGTGGAGGTGGAGGATGCTCAAACTCCTGGTATCAGGAGGGCAAGGAGTTCCTTCCGTAGTGCTCCAGGTCCGAACAAAGCCCCATGTGGTCTCTTCCCTGATGTACACCTACTAGTGATCTGTGGCTGATTTCAACAGATAAATCAAAATGTGAAACAGAACATTCCTCTTTGGGTATGAAGAATATAGTTTTTAAATGATAATTATTTGTCTATATTTATTATACAAACCAATGGACTTCATTGTGACAATTTCATACAAGTGTAAAATGTATTTTGATGAGATCAAGCCTCCTTACTGATCTCCGACTTCCACTCTCCTCCATTACTCTGGACCCTGCCTCTTCCCTCATAGTCCCCTTCTACTCTCATGTGTTCTCCCCCTACATTCCATGTTCAGAGGGAAAACGTGATGTTTTTCTTTCTGAGTCTGGTCTATTTCACTTAGTATTATGGTCTCCAGTTCCATCCATCTTCCAGCAATGCATGGTTTCATTCTTTGTGGCTGAATAATCCTGATCTGTGAAGGTTTGTCAGCTTTTCTTAGTCTCTTTATCTGCTGATGAGTATGTGGCTCATTCAATAATTTAGATCTTGTGAAGGATGTTGCTGTGAACATAGGCATGTAGATATCTCTGGAGTATGGTGACTTTAATTCCTTTGGATATTTCAATGTTTGGTAGAATGGGATCATATGGTAGTGTGTTTTTAGTTTTTTGATGAACCTACATACAGTTTTCTTCAGCAACTTTATATGTCTACAGGGTTCTTTTTAACTCACATTCTTAGCAGCATTTGCTATTTTTTATAATGCCTGTTCTCACTGGAGTGAGATGGAATATAAATGTAGTTTTGATTTGCATTTCCTTGGTAGCTGAAATTGTTAAGCATTTTTCTTAGGCTAATTGGCTATTTGTATTTCCTCTTTTGAAAGACATCTGTTTATTCATTTTACCCATTTATTAACTGAGTTACTTGATTTTGATGTTAACTTTTAAATTCATTACATACTGCACACATTCATCCTCTCTCAGGTGAGATGATGGCATTCCCTACCCCCATTCTCCATGCTGTCACTTCACCTTGTTTCTTGTGCTATGCAGACACTTTTTAATTTTATGTAAACCCCTTGCCCCTCTTGTATTATTTCTGAGTCATTGCATCTTCTTCAGGATTTGGCTGCCTATAACTCTACCTGGAAGTGTTTCCCCTATGTTTTCCTCTAGAAGGAAAATCAAAGTTTCAGCTCTTACATTAAGGTTGTGGATCCATTTCAAAGAATCATTTTCTGAGGAATCTTTCCTCACCAACATATGTTTTTGGCTCCTTTGTTGAGAACCAGATGGCTTAAATGGGTGGGTTTATTTCTGGCCTTCTTTTGTATTCATTGGATAGATGGCTATTTCTATGCAGTTCCATGCTGCTTTTCTTAGCGTGGTTCTATGGGTTATTTGACATCAGGAACTGTCACATTTGTTTTGCTCAGCATTGTTTTGGTGAATAGGGATTTTCTTAATGATTCCATACGGATGTTTGGACATTTTCTTTATTTCTGTTAAAAATCCTGTTGGTATTTGAATGAAAATTGTATTGAACCTGATGATCTTCATGGAAAGCATGGCCATTTTAATAATATCAATTCTCCCCATCCATGAACATGGCATGTCATTCTGTCTTTTCACATCTTCTTCCATTTCTTCTTTCTGTGGTTCATAATATCATTCCTGGAGTTCTTCTACCTTCTTGGTTAGGTGTATTCTCTGGTGTTTTGTTTTGATTCCATGGTTAATGGGGTTGTTTTTCTCATTCTTTCTCAGTGAGTTCAGTGTGGGTGTGTAGGAGTAGTACTGATTTTTGTGTACAACTTTGTATCCTCCTAATTGACAGAATGCATTTATCAGCTCTTTGAGAATATTTTTTGACTCTTTAGGATTTTCTATGTGCAGAATAACTGAATCTGAAACAAAAATTTCTCAAATAAATGTCGATTTGTCCCACCCCATACATTCTATAATTCAATGATTCCCATTCTAAATCAAGACCTCAAGGTACAATTTCTCAATGAGTTTTCTAGATTCAGTTGCATTGTGCCCAAAAAATTAATTTTAAACTTTTAGAAATATTTTCTCAGCCATTACAAATAAAAGCACTTTGAATAGACCAAATTATTGGTTTCAAATTTCAGACACAGGCTTATATTCTCATCAAAATATTAAGTTTTCACCACTGCTATTTTCTCAAGCTCACCAAGATGTCTTCCATAGTTGTTCCAGAAGCAGAACTTGATGTGTTATTTTTCTACATTGATTCAGATATCGCTGTGTCTATCCCAAAATTAAGTCTTATGTCCTAGATTTTTTACTTGTCCTTTTCTCCTCCTTTGATGTTCATGTAATTTTTCTTCTTTGATTGTTTTTTAGCCTTGGTTTTAATTTGGTGGGGCGAAATTTTATGTGGCTTTGATGTGGTTTGATTTGTTTATTCTTCATCTGTATCTATGTTTTAGTTCCTGTTCCTAATCCTCCACACTCATTCCCCTCTAAGTTTCAACATTCTTGTTTCCTTGTCCTGTCTCTTCATTTATTATATGAATTCTGTTTATTTAAATTTCTTCCTCTTTATGGCCATCAACTTCTACCCTTCTCCCAATTCCCCTCTGTTAACTTTTCACATATTTCAAACTTGCCTTTCTACCTTATTTTCTCTCCACTTAAGAAACTGTAATTTCTCTATATGAAAGAAGTCTATATAAGCTCTACCCTATTCACATTGTTATGGTTATCAATACCGTTATCAATATAGTAGAAACCTGATGTTTAAATGCCTTTGTTTAATTCCCAGCTATTTTTTGTTGGTGCTGATGTTAAATGTTGACCCCACGACTCCTGAGCAGGTGACCCTAGTGTTAGAGACGTCACAGTAGGAACTGGGTGTCTGTTCTAAGGCTGTGCATTGGCTGCTTCCATTATTCTTATTTCATTCTCCCTTTTCCTCACAGAGGGGCTGGGAGGTGAGTGGGATGTTGTAAATTTTCAGGGTAGAAATCCTGCTGCTTAGTTACTCTCACAACTCAGCCAAATAACAGCAAAACTCACTCTACAACAAATTATCCCCATTAATACAGAAATCCCCATTCAACATACAGAAAGGGAATGCAAAACCCCAGAAAAAATGAGCAGAACCCATATAGAAACTGCTAGAGGGGATCTCAGGTCCCACTTGTGGATTTCTGCTTATGCAGGAAAAAAAGAGAGAAGTCCCCAGAGCAAAAAAGATAACTACATACCAAATGAAAAGTGCACAGGACAGGAAAAATAATTTGTTCCAATAAAAACTCAAACACAGACACTCTGAAAACAGGAGGAAACAGGCAAACTAATCTCACTCCAAAATTTACAGTCCCCCAAAAAGGAAATCACAGATGTGGAGGCAGTTAAATTCTAAGAAATTCTATAAAACTGATTATTAAAGTGTTCAATGAGATAAATAAGATGAAAGGAATAATAAAAGGATCAATTCCAGAAGATGAAGAACATTACAGCAATAACAAATATGGAGCTACTGGAAAAAAAAGATGTAATAGGTTCAATTAAAATTAATTGACAGTTTCACCAACAGAATAAATTACCCAGAAAACAGAACTTCAGACCTTTAAAACAGGTTAATTAAACTATTCAGTAGGCAAAAATGGCAATAAATAAATAAAACACCATGATTAGAACATGAAAAAATTCCTGGGCAATATCAAGAAATCAAATTTGAGAATCACTAAGATAGAGACAAATAGAAATACAGACTAAAGTTGTTAAGACACTTTTCAGTCAGATCATAGCATAAAAACATCCTCACTTTGGAAAGGAGATAGGAATTCAATTACAGAAATCATAAAGAACCTCAAAAAACAAGGTCAAAAAAGAACTGCTCCAAGACACATCAAATAGAAATACCTAACAGAAAACAATAAAAAATTTATTAAATTTGAAAGAGAAAAACATTGCATCACATGTAGGGTTAAACCAATAAGGCTTATTCTGATATCCTGAACCATGATGAGGGTAAGAGGTCTCTCTATTCTCAGGAAAGAGGATGATTCTGTGCTGTGCCCCTTGGGGAAACATATTCCCCCTAGGCAAGTCTGTGCAGCCTAGTCTACGCTGGGACACCTGGGGCAACTTTGGCAGCGATGAGGGAAGGAGTGGAGCCAGCCCTACAGCTGTGCCAAGCCCTGCCCAGCCCTGACGATTTGCATTTGCTCACATTACAGCCCTCTGCCCTGAGGACGTCTTGTTGTTGTTGTTGTTGTCTCAAGTAATTTATTTTTCAACACCAAAACAAAATGGGAAATAAACACTAACGATAATGAATATATTTATTACCTCCTTTAGTGTCTGAATAAATGGCAAAAGTTATAGAAAGCAGTGCTTCCATGGTAAAGCACACCTATACATTATGCTATTTTGGACAAGAGAGCTTTCACAGAATACATCACATACATATTTCGTTGCATTTGCACCTTCATGTTTTTATCAGGAATAGCAAATTCACGTACAGATCCCAACCCCTTGCACCCCAGCCATTCAATGAATGCAAACAACAGTCACACAAAGATTCGGTGGCCTTCCATTCCTCACCACCTTGTACCACACCTCCCCTTTGGAAGGTGGTCACAGGACCACTCAGAGCTGTGGAAGACATGGAAACAGTAGCATCTGGCTCCTTAAATATCTCCACAGGCATTTGTAATGGCATCTTTGAAGCTTTCTCTGCATCTGTCACATGTTTAGACTGCACATTGACTGACCCAGCTGAGCACGATTTCTATTCTTTGAGACTTTGAATAGTGTAATCTTTTTAAGAATAAGGCTCGGGAAAATCTTAATAGGCTGCTCACACCCTGTGCAGGAGTCAGTCCCAGTCAGGACACAGCATGGACATGAGGGCCCCTGCTCAGCCCCTGTGGTCCCTGCTGCTCTGTGACCCAGGTAAGGAGGGACAGCACTGAGTACTTAATCAGGATTACTGGCCAAAGAGGGATGTGTTCATTAACATGAATAATAGTTTGTTTTTGTTCAAATGCTTTCTCTCAGGTGCCAGATGTGAGTGAGTGACATCCAAATGACACAGTCTCCCTCCTCCCTGACAGTATCTCAAGGAGACAGAGTCACCATCTCTTGCAGGGCAAGTGAGAGCATTGTCACAGCTTTAGCCTGGTATCAACAGAAACCAAGACAAGCTCCTAAGCTCCGCATCTGTGATGCAACCATTTTGCATGTTGCAATCTGGGGTCCCATCAAGGTTCAGCGGCAGTGGATCTGGAACAGATTTCACTCTCACCATCAGCAGACTGGAGTCTGATAATGTTGCCTCTTATTTCCATCAAGGAGTTTGGGAATCCTCCCACAGTGATGCAGGCTATGGCACAACCCCACCAGGGAAGCGGAGGTGGGAGTCTGGACTGCCCCAGCTGCTCCTGTGCTTCTCCACCTGCTGAGAGCACTTCCCAGTGGCAGCCAGGCATCTCAGGGAACTTTGGATAGAAAGGACCAAGAAGGTTCTCTGCACCCCCACTTTCCTTGCCCCTCTTCAGCTCGAGGACAAGAGGCATGACTATGCTCCCCTGAACTGTGATACCTGAGGAATTTGGGTATGGGTTCAGTTGGATTTATACATCAAAACTAAAGCCCCTAGTGGTGTCTGAGTCAGGATTGTTTAGGTGGAGAAACAGGAGTCTAACCTACAGCTTATTGTCCTGGGTTTCTGATAGAGAAGAAGAAACAAGAAAAAGGGACTCCCTGGTACTCAACCAGAAGCTAGAGAGAATATTCCACTGAAATTGTAGAGTGCCCATCCATGGGCCTTTGGAGCTGGGCAGAAAGCCTGAGGGTTGGGTTCTGAAGCTCTATAGGGACCGTGGTACTCAACAGGATATTCTTCTCTGCTCCTGCCTCCCTGTGTCACTCACTGGCAGGAGACAAGGAATGATTGATTCTCCTTTCATGACTTCCAAATGTCATGGGAGCTCCCCCAAAGTGACAGTCTCCAGAAAACCAATAAAAGTGCATATTCTGATCTTTAGATCCTCAGGTGATTATCTTAGATAAACATAAAAAACTTGGAATGTGTAAATAAGTTGATGATTCAAAATCTGGAGATTTTCCTGAACACAATCAGAAGAGTCCTTAGAATGGGTAGGAAGGATAGTCAGAGTTAGAAAGGATATGACAATGGTGAGGGGCATCTAGTGATGAAGGAAGGGGCCAGGAGCAGGGACATGGAACATTGGGAACTGGATTTTCTCCTCAGAAGCCTGCAGAGGAACACAGCCCTCCTGAACCCTGCCTTTCAGCTCACTAAGATTCTGACCTCTAGAACCATTAGGTAACCAACTGGTGTTGCTCTAAGCCCAGGACGTACTGGTGAACTGTTGGAGCAGCAATAGGGATAGAGACAAGGAGACGGAGAGAGGCTTCCTATGGATGCCCTGTGGTCCACCAAAGTTTCCCACATTGCTATCATTTGGAATCCCCTGGAGGAGAAGTTCCTTTTACCCTCAGAATAGATGGTTCCAGAGTTCTTTTGAGGTAGAAAATACTTAGGTAAATCTTTTCCTATCTTGGGTTTGCTGTCACAGCATGGAGGTGAGGGGAGGGTTGTACTTGCTTTCTGATCATTTTTCTTGATATCAGGGATAGGGATTAGATTCACAGGGGAGAGTGTATGGAGTGAGTGTGAGGGGTAGAACCTAAGGAAGGGCTCAGGGCAATGCAAGATCTGGAAAGGAGGCAGGTGTGGCTGGAAGGTGTGCTGTGCTCTGTTTTGTAGCAGAACCTGCAGAGGGCCTGAGTTTACGGTCATGTCGTCATGGTGTGGAGGGAGGTAGCAGGGAATTGAGTCTTCTTGCTATCAGTGTGGATGTCTCTCCTCCTATCTCACAGTTCTTACAGCAACTTTTGGGAGATTGGGGCTGCATGGAAGCAGTACATGTGAAGTCAGACACATTTGCTTTCAAATCCAGCCCCACCCATCAGAGACCCTGGGACCTTGGTCACCCAAAATGTGGTCTGATGACCGGGTCCCTCTTCTGTGGAAAATTGAAGAAGGAATATCAGAGGGGAAATGTAGTGTCTATCGGATGACTAACATGGAAATATGATGGTGTTAAAATAAAATAATTTTATTTTAAGAGTTCTATCTTAAGTGCTCTTGAATATCTCAGATTGAGGACACTATGTGAGGTCCAAGTAGTCAGATATCATTTTGACTTAGCAGCAATTAGTATTTGTTCTACAGAAGCATGTGCCTCAGTACACTCAGGGTTTCCAGTGCTGTTTTTCCATCTAGAGAAAATTCCAGCTCCCCATTATGTGGAACATTGGAATGTTTAACCAGGAGATTGACATCCATAGTCTGGGATTTCTGAGACCCACATGTATTAGTTGACAATATCACTCTATTAAATTACCAGAGATTGGTGGTTTACAACAACAGTACTGTAATACCCCACAGTGCTGGAGTCAGAAGTCCCAGTGGCCAACATCAGGGTTGAAGGGCAGGGGTACCTGCAGATGTGACGGGACATTCTGCTCTTCCATTCTCAAGCTCTGGGGCTACAGACCCATGACTCTGGTCCCACCCTTTGTCTTCCATATTCTTTGTCCTCTGTCCATGTTAAGTGTCCCTCTTTCTAATGAGGACCCTTGGGTATGCATGTAGAGCAAACCAGCTTAACACAGGATAACCTATAACATTTATATGACTTAATTCACTCTGCAAAGGCAGTTTTCCCACATAAGGAATATACACAGCTTTCCTGGAGTAGGACCAAATACCATGGCAACCATGCTCAGTCAAAAACCACTAGAAACCAACACCTAGGTGGGTACACCCCTCTACCTCTCCCTGCACCTGGAGGAGGAAACTCCCTTCCCTTCCTAACTATATCCAGCCCCATGGTGCACACTCAGGTGCACATAGGAGGACCTTTCTCAGGATTTGCTTGAAGACCTGCTCTGTCACTATCATCATGCAGAAGGAAGGACACAGCTGAAGTGTCTACCCCATCTGGGGATCAGATGTCTCTATGGTGGCCAGTCATGGATCATTAATCCCTGGAACTGTCCACAGCCACCTGTCCCTCAGGCCTCAGGGAGGTTATGTGTGGTCCCTGGCTGTAAGAGGACACACCTCTGCTTTCCATCCTAAGCCTTCCGCTCACTGTGGACAATAGAGGGCGGGGGTTGAAGGAGTTGAGTAAGTTTCCTAAACTCTAGTCATCTCTCTCTTGGTCATATTAAGGGGGCATTTTAAAACCTCTTAAGAATATATCTTTTGGTCATATCCCAGTTCAAGGGATGAAATAAATTCCTAAATCATGAATACCATGGTTACTTTTGCTTTAGGTATTATCACATTACATGAAACCTCCTAACTTTGCACACATCCCTTGTTCCCAGGTCAGTGGCAGTGGGTCTGGGGTGGATTCACATCTCCTAGTCCTAGTGAGGATCCTAGAGATGATGCTCTGTATTGCCAAAGTCAGAGCTCTCAGTGGGAACCTATAATGTGGAGCAGACCTAACAGGAACCCCACATGGGGTCAGCCCTTCTGCTCAGAAGACTTGTGTCCTCCATCATAGGTGTTGCTCAGAGTAACAAGAAAGCAAAAAGTCCCTGGGAATCTTGAAGCTGACAACATTTTTTTTTATTGGCCAAGAATCCAGAGATCCCGAGAGTCATCATGGCCAGAGAGAGAGGCCTATGGTCCTCTGCACCCCTCACTTGGAACCTAGAGCAGCAGCATCTATGTCAGGAGAAACTCTGACCCCAAGTCTCACCTACAGGCCGCTTCTCACAGGTTCTGGAATGTTGCCTTTCAGATGCTTCAAACAGACTGGGTTGTTGTCTAATTATGCAACATGTAAACTACACAGAATGGCTTCAGTTGGTACTTTAATAAGACACATACTCTTTCTTCATCCAGTGACAATTAGGGCTGCCCCAATATTTCCTGGGCCACCTCAAGTGTTTTGAAGGGACTTGTGACCTTTTTGTTGACTTTCTTTTATCTGTGAGTACCTGTGTGGGGAAGGGTTCTGTGACTGTACTGCTGGGAGGATGTAGGCCATTTGGGGAGTGATTTCCATCCCTTCATGTTAGGGTTCCATACCATCCAACAATGATGAATGTGAGTTTGGAATCACTTCAGATAGAGAATGCAGGTGGGTTTTTATAAAAGTGTGGGAAGGGCTGGTTTAGAAGGGCACAATAAATTGTCACCGCTAAAGAAACTGGTTTGTAATCAGGTCTGCAGAAGTCACCAGAACCTGGAAAGAAGGGGAGGCATGACCCTGGAATACAGATGAAACCTGGGGATTTAAATACAATGAACTTTCCCTGGTGAGTGAGGCAGTATCTCCTCTGCTCACTCCCAAAACAAACTGTGTTCCCAGAGGCACCACAGCAGAGTCACTGTGCTGGATCTGATTCAGAGGAGGGAACAATGGGCTCTCACCTCCCAGGTAGTTCTGTCTCCTTGTCTCTGAAGGTCAGATCTGAGGGACCCTAAGCTTTCCTCCAGTAAGACAGGATGATTGAATACCATGGGTATGGTTATATAAGTGAGGTGATTTGAGAGGTCACAGCAAATGGAAATATTCATTTTAAAATAATTTGTGTAAGTTAAAAGGTACAATAAATCAAGAGAGAGTCATTTATTTTAAAATCCAATGTAGTCATAGATTGCAAAGATTTTAAGAAAATATTTTAATTTCTTAAAAATAGACTATTTGTTAGAGACAGACTAGAAAATAATAGACTTATTGTTACATATATGAATATATTGTTTTATATACGTATGTGTTGATGTGTGTGTGTGTGTGTGTGTGTTTCCTTTTTCTATCTTTTTCTGTTTGTTTGTTTTAGCAGTTTTGGAAATTGGACCAGCAACCTTTTGCATGCTAAACAATTGGTCTACCAATGATCTGCATCTGAACCTCCTGTGAGACACATTTTCTAAAGTATTTTAAAAATTCAAGACAATTTCATTCCTTCCAGTGTTCATAATCTTGGCAGGGTCTCTAAAGTGAGCAGGTCATCATTGACTCTAGGGACAGCAAAGGAATTCATGACTACTAACACTGGTACAGTGCACACAGTAGCAAGGACTGGATCTATGGGTCCTGCCAATCAGACTCCTGCTCTGCAGCCCAACCCAGTATCTGAGCAGAAGTCAGATGTCCTCACCCCATCTACACACTCAACACAAACACAAAACCAGGACCCCAGGGCACTGAGGAACTTTCATGCCTCTCTTTCCAACAGCACCTGGGTGAAGCTTTGTGAGATTCAAGGGCAGGATGCTAATCCCAGCTTCCTGCTGCTGGCTTGAGAGAGCAGCCATACCTGTGATACATGCACAGAATTCAGTAGAACACAGTGGCTATCTGAGCCTCACCAAAACTCTTCCTTCAATTCAGGGGACCTGATTTTCCACCCTAACCCAGATAAAAGGTCAAATGTTTGGAAAAAGAAATAACACACTCACATTGAAATTGACATTGGTGAGTTAATACACAATCACCCCAAAAGAGCAAGGAGACCAGCTTAGAATATTTAATATTTTTGAATGAAGCACGATGTCTCACAGGAAGCCTGCACTACCATGCATTAGAGAAAGGGAGCCTCATGAGTGGGTTGAGTCAGTGACTTCATATAAGATCCCACATTCTCTGTCTTGTGTCTCTGCTTTTCAGAGTGCTTTGTAGCAGCTCCGCACTATTGAAAAGTGGACGCCCTAATGTTTCTGCCCTCCTTCTCATGCACTATAACTCCACAGGTTGGTTCCAGGAGAAACAAAACTCTGACTCCACTCAGAATTTATTGTCAAGGTCTGGGAATCCCTTTTGCATTGGTGCACATTTTACTCTCGAGGGGATGTAAATAAGGGACTCAGCTCTGCCTCTGCATAACTTGTGACAATACTTGAAGATCTGACATTCTGCATATCCCATCTCAACCCACGCAGGCAATTTTTTTTGTCTGTGATCTGTTTCAGTGACCAGGGTGCCATGGAAGATCAATCATTTTGGTTTGTAATAGAATCCTTTGTTCTGGTGCCAGAGAATTTGATGAAAGCAATCCTTGGATTGCTGAATAGTCCACTGGCTTCTTTCATGTTGGCATGATTCCTTCCCCGGGTCTTCATTATCCCCTCAGCGTGGAAATCTTGTAGGATGCTACTGAGCACCCTCCACTAAGGTGGTGACATGAGCAATGTGTAGCTGGATCTGCCCGAGTGCTCTGTCTGCAATAGGTGAAAAGAGAGAGAGAAGCAGGTGTGAAAGTTACAGCAAGATTGCAATGCATTAAGGGGTCAGTCTTGAAGTAGGCCATGAAGTATTTGTTCACCAGCTGGTGGTCAGGATTCACGAGCAGATGGCAGAAGGGCAAACTGCTGGTTTCCCCAAACCCTCCAGGGGTTATCACACAATTTTTGCCGTTTAAAACCACAAGTAAAGCATGTTAGCACATTAATCACAAGTGGCTGTTGCTATGACTCAAAACCACAAATGAAAATCATGATATTTAGAATCATAAGCAGAAGGGGAAGTGGGTCAAAATGACCCTGGTTGAGTACAAGTTAAAGAAAGGTTGATAACATCTAGACAAACATTAACATTCTAAGAAGTAAGGGGACATTGCACAAGCACAGTGTTTAAGAGCAGAAGGACAATTTTGACATTTTGAGTTGCCAACATGCTGTGCTACTGAGGTGTGGTGTTCCCATGGGAGAAGCATTTCATATAGGACGTGGAGCCTCAGGGTAAAATGGAGCCTGTTTGGCCACTGCCCATGTAGTCAGAACCATATCATGACAATCATTCCTCCATGTAATTTTAAATATAAAGTTAAGATTGAAAGAAAAATAATGTTTTCTACATGTTGCTCAATTTACTACAAAATTTCAAGAAAGACTAAAGGTTTATTTCCACTTTTATGCCCATAGATAATCTCTATTGGGAAATTGACATAAAAACACATTAATGAGTCCAGGAAAATCAGAGTCTCTGTCACCATCTTTGAAAAGCAGAGTAATTTTACTTGTAGAAATGATACCAATGAAAAAATTTAAAAAACACACTTTCATCAATTAACTTTTCTCCTGTCTTCTTTTGACTTTCCAGATAAAAGTTCTTATTGATCTTTTCTCTCTAAACCTGACCTACATTCAGCCTGCATTATCTCTCAGCTGCACCATTAAAATTGTTGTAGTTGCTTGCAAGGTGCTCCACCATAAACTTATGCATCTCCAGTGCACAATCTTAAGAGGAGAAAAATTGGTCTTCGGAGAGTAAAAAACAACAAACAGATTTCCAGTAGCAGCAAGGACAGAGTACCTGCCCAACAATTCACCTCTACCTCATACTGCAACTATACCTGTGAGCTGAATATAAGAAAGATCTGCATGAGTGTGTTGCAAAGAAGACGTTAGCAGTGTAGGAGAAAAGGAAATGAGAAGAACAGCATACTGATGGTGAACTTGCAGGGGACTCCTGCTGCTTTCATGGAGGGCTCGTTGTTATGGAGAACCAGCTTTATCTCTCTTCTTTAGTATTAGGTGGTCTAACTGAGCAACTTTATCTTGGGTATAGGAACTACCCCTCCTAGAAAATCAAGGGAGATTCTCCTTCTAGCAGTAGGACTAAAGAACACCTATGAGGAATGACAGAGGGTTCTTATTTACTTTTCAAACTTCCTCTCCATTTTCTTCTACATATTTATCACAGATTTTTATCATAGATAAATATCACAGATTTTTCAAATCAAAATTGCTTATTAGGAACTAGAGTGCTTCAGAGTAGACTCGAGTTCAGAGTCAAGGGAAACTTGTGAGTAATATGTATTCTCCATGTACAAAATGATCTGATAGACCAGAAATCTGCAACTTGGGATAGAGCCTTTGCAATTTAACCACAACCCAAATGATTATTCTGTTGCCTGAACACCAGTTAGCAAATTAGCATTTGATGGTAGCATCTTTACCATATTTCCAAAAGATCAAGAATCACCAAAATCACATGTCCATTAATAGATATATAGATATAGGTATATGGGCTTTTTTCTTTGGTACTGGGGATTGAATCTTGTGGCAGTTTACTGAGCCACAAGCCCAGCCCTTTTTAATTAATTATTTTTTTTTATTTTGAGGCAGGGTCTTGCTAGGACCTTGCAAAGTTGTTACGTCTGGCCTCGAACATACCGTCTTACTGCCTCAGCCTTCCAAGTCCCTGGGAATACAGGCGTGCATGCAACACATGCCTGACTCTGTCTACTAAGATTTGAACACTGTTAATTACTTAGAACTGTGCACCAGACCTAGAGTACCATA
The DNA here is from genome assembly GCA_020662805.1 of Glaucomys volans. Lineage (NCBI taxonomy): Eukaryota > Metazoa > Chordata > Mammalia > Rodentia > Sciuridae > Glaucomys > Glaucomys volans. Next base: position 23,589 of record JAJEJO010051725.1, read on the forward strand.
ACCAAACATTGAGATTATGTGTCCAAGAAAATAGGAAGGTAAGATCAGGCAAAAAGGAATGGAAAACTGACCATCGGGTTTAGATTTTAAGTCTGGACATGACCCATGATTGACAGACCAAAGCCACAGGCATGAGGCACTCTCGTACACAGTTAACAGAGCAGGCTGAAGATGGTGACAAAGAGCACCACAGTCTACACCCACTGAGGGGGCTTTTGCAGAGGAAGTGGAACATAAGAATACTTGTAAACTGCATAAATAGAAAGGAAGAAGACATCCATCTCTGAAACCGAGATCACAGTGCAAACGTAGATATCAGACCAGGAGACGCTGACTAGTGGGATCTGCTTGAGAGAAGGCAGTGAGAGAACAGATGTAATACTGGTGGAGAAATGCTGGAAAATTGCATACAGAGCATTGGGCATGGGGTAGCTCCCAAGTGAGGGAGAGATGGAGCAAAGTGAAGTAACCAAGAGAAAAATGGAGCAGGGCAGTATCATCAGGGGCAGGGAGAGGAAGTTGATCTGTCAGGGCCTGAGCACCCTGGCCCTGGTCCACAAGATGCAGCAGAAGCCTCACATTGCTGAGAAATGTGGATCCAACCATATGGGAAATGTCAGTGATGCAGAAAGTCCTGGATACCTAAGAGAATGTTTCCTTATGAGTGATTGCAGAGACTGCATGCCAAGGCTTCCCTGTGCCCAACACTCAGGGCATACTGCTCTACTCAATCTTCCCCCAGACCTGCACATCCTTCCATGATTGTCCTGAAGACAAGAAAATGATACAATAAGGGAGAAACAGGGCTGAGTAGATAGGAGGCAGTTGTTGCAGTAGAGACTTGCTGATCTAGGGGAGGAGGGGTGTGTTGGAGGCAAAGAACTGTGGGAGGAGCACAAGAGCACAGTGGACAGCAGTAACCTGCCAGGTCCTCAACTTGGGGCTGCTGATGGGGAGGTGAAATCTGTCCCTGACACACTGCCATGGAAACTGGATGCAGCCCCAACTGCCTGGGTGGATGTCAGGAGAGAAGTTAGGAGCAGGTTTCTGCTCTTTCTAGACCAAGTTGTCCTGGTGGAAAAAAAGACTGCTTGGACTTGCAGCTGATGGTGACCCTCTCTCCTTCAGACACAGGCAGAGAGCCTGAGACTGGGTCATCATGATGTTCCCACAGCACCTGCCATCAGGAATGTACAAGGACCACACAAGGCATCACCAATGTATTAAAATATATCTGAAATGTAGATTTTCTGAATCTTAACAAAGAATAGAGCTGGTTCATGTGATTCTTTTCATTGTGCATGCTGGGTCATTGTGAACTTTTATAAGGATACTACTTGTGTGAACCTCTAAGCTGAGCCCTAGAGCACCATGTGGAGGAAGATCTGGGCTGTGTTGCCATCTTGTTGATGCTCACCATCTGGGCTCAGTCCCCGTCTCCTGGGAAATGTATTAACAAAGCTCTGAGCAGCTGCCTTGAGCCCTGGGACTTGTGCCAAACAACAGAGGTTGAAAGCAAAACTACATGTGCCGTGAGACCTGAGACAGAAGCAGGAGAGGATGGAAAGGGCCAGCACTAAAGGAGGAGAGCTCACACTCTGGGCAAAGGACCAGAAACCAGCTAGCAGTGTGATTTTCCTCAACATTTCCAAATGAAAGCATATTCTTATTAACTATGCTTTTCAAATAAGCTGCAATTGGGAGAAATAAACCATTTTTTATTAGACTCTCAGTGAGAGAATAGGAGCAATGGTCTGAGCATCCAAGGAATGTAAATCATGCATAATCACAAACTGAGCTAGAAAGGAGGCTCATAATCTTTAGATAGGAAGGAAGAAAATTCCTTATCTTGGATAACTTCCATGGAAGTAGCTGGACTGACTATTCATAAGTGAAGGCAAAAATTAATTTGAAGGCATGAGGTTAAATGAAAATAGGTGACACCCATCCTTATAAATTGTGACTTCCCATGTGTTCCTGGTGTCTCTCTACTTCAAATCATGAGTATTAGGGAATGAGAACAAAGAAGAATCTTCTCTGGCCTCAGTGATTTCCATTAGTGCAAAGGACAGTAGCTGGCAACCAGTTCTGACATTTCTGGGATTGTGCCATAATGGATAGCCCATGTCATAGATGAAACAGTAGAACAGAAAGCAAGCACTTACCTGGATGAGATCAAAATAGCAAGTTACTCAGATGGTACTAGGCAGAGACCCTTTTTTTGACCCCAGAGAGGAGCAGATTATCTGGGTTGTCCTTAAACTCAAGGAGACTTTGGTTCTGTGCTGAGTGACTGAGAGGAGCCAGCCCTGCACCTGTTCCAGGCTTGCCCAGTCCTGCTGATTTGCATGTGGCCACAGCACAGCCCACTGCCCTGAGGACTTCTTAATTGGCTGCTCCCACCCTGTGCAGGAGTCAGTCCCAATTAAGAAACAGCATGGACATGAGGACCCCTGTTCAGCTCCTGGGGCTTCTGCTGCTCTGCCTCTCAGGTAAGAAGGGACAATTCTGAGGATTTGTCCAGATCAATATAATCAGTGCTGCCTGGTTCTTCAGGGAAATCTTCTTACAACACTATTAATTGTGTGCATATTTCTTTTCATGTGCTCAATTCCAGGTGCCAGATGTGACATCATGATGACACAGTCTCCAACTTCCCTGTCTAAATCTCAAGGAGAAAAAGTTACCATCAATTGCCAGGCCAGTCAGGGCATTAGTAATTACTTAAACTGGTCCCAGCAAAGACCAGGACAAGTGCCTAAACCCCTCATCTATCATGCATCCAATTTGCAATCTGGTGTCCCCTCAAGGTTCAGTGGCAGTGGATCTGGGACAGATTTCACTCTCACCATCAGCAGCCTGGAACCTGAGGATGCTGCCACTTATTACTGTCAGCAGCGAAACAGTTACCCTCCCACAGTGACACAGGCCATGACATATACTTTCCCGGGAAGCAGAAGTGTGAGGCTGGGCTGCCCCAGCTGCTCCTCCTGCTGCCTCCACCTGCTGAGAGCACTTCTCAGAGGCAGCCAGGCCCTGAAGGGCACTGACAGGTTTTGTTAGAATAAACCAGTGAGCTTTTCTGCACCCCCACTCTCCTTCTTCTTCCTCAGCTGCCGGAGGAGCTGACAATGTCTTCCCTAAATATTTCATAAATATCTTGATCAATGTATATTGAGAGTTTGAGATGCAGTATCAGTTTGACTTCATATAGGACAACTGAAGACCCCTCAGATATTCCAAGCAGGTCTTGCTTTAATACCTGGAATTGGAGTCTACTTTATAGTCATGATGTGCCTTGTCAGATCTGCAGTCATCATAGATGATATGAGAAACAGTGTTTTGCCTGGTGCCCCTAATCCACAACGTGTCTGATGCTGAAGCCATGGGTCTACTTGGGTTGGTGAATGGGTAGGTCAGGTTCTTTAAGCTGCTTGGAACATATACCCTGATGATTCTGAAGAACTCTACCTCTGTCCATGCATCTTCCTACCAGTGTTGGTGGAAACTGAATTCTCATCTTTAGATTTCCAAATCCTGGGGAAGACACAGCAATTGAGCAAGTTTCCAGGAAATCACAGGAGTTTAAGAAATAAGTTTCCCAGGGTGATGGTGAGTTGGGAAGGGATAGGAGTGCCCTGCAAAATCAATACTGCTGCCACTCTCAGAATTTCACCAAACAGAGAATAGTCTCCTAATAAGTGAAGATCCCATCTCCAGTGTTGTCAGCAAGTCAGGCATCATATTGAAAAAAATTGTTAAGTTACATAGTAAGCAGATAATGAGGAACTATAGAACATTTCCAACAATTTGTTAACAAATGGACAATTAAAATTAATGAATAAACACATCATCTACCTTTTATTAGGATATGCATATCTTGCAGCTGGTAAATGGTACAGAAGTCAGCAGCATCATCTACATTACAGGTAGGTTGTTAGAAATGTAAAGTAGCATCTGCACTTGGCATCTACAGTGAGGGTCTGCATTTTAAGAAGGAACAGAGCATCTGCACAAGATTAGGGAACATCACAAGAGGGCATTTGCTTCAGCCAAAGAGACCATGGTATTCATAATTTAGGAAATTATTCTATCTCGTGAGCTAGGACATAACCAGAAAATACATTCTTATTCAAACCTTTTCAAGATGTTTAAAATGTTCCCTTAACTTGAGCACAAGGGACATGACTATAGTTTTGGAAATGTACTCACTTCCTTCAGCCCTTATCCACCTTCAACATATTGTCTACAGTGAGCTGAACGGATGGAATGCAGAGTTGGGTCCTGTTAGAGCCAGAGACCATGCATACCCTACTCGAGGCCTGAGGGACAGGTCACCATGGAAAGTCCAGAGACTAACAGCCCATCATTGGCCTCCCTAGGACACGGGATTTCCAGGTGGGGAAGGGCCACTTCAGCTGTATCTTCCCTTCTGCATGATGATATTGACGGAGTAGGTTTTAAGCAAATCCTGAGCAAGAACATCCTGTGTGAGCCTGAGAGTGCATCGTGGGGTGGATACACTTAGAAAGTGAAGGGACTTTCCTCCTGAGGGAGGGAGTGGAGGAGGGAAATCCAGGGGGAATGAGAGATAGAGGGGAATACACACCAAGTAGTTGGTTTCTAGTGTTTGTGATTGAATGTAGTTACCATGGTATTAGATCTTACTGTATATCCACCATATATGGGAAAAGGGCCTTTGCAGAGTGAAGTAAGATATTTAAATGTTAAAGATTATCCTGTGTAAACCAGGTGAACTCTGGAAGGAAGCCCAAGTGTCCTCATAAGGAGGAGGGACAATTAACTAGAGCAATGAACAAATGACATGGATGGCAAAGGGTGAGACTAGAGTCATGGGCCCACCCCAGCTAGAGAAGGAGGAGCAGACTGTATACTTTCTCCTCTTCAGGGAGCCCTGAAACTGGTGTTGGTCACTGGGATCTCTGGCCCCAACCACTATGGGGAATTATAGTATCATTTTTGTAAACCTCCAATCTCTCGTAATTTACTAATGCAGATGTTGGCAACTAATGCACGTGGGTCTCAGGGACAACCCAGACTAGGACTGTCAATCTCATGGTTCAACATTCCAAGGCTCCATATGAATGGGAAGCTGGAAGTTTCTCTGGTAGGAAAAACAGCACATTAATCCCCACAGTGTGTAATGAGGCACATGCTTTCTGCAGAATAAATAGTGTTGGCTGCTAGTTAAAAATGGCATCTGACTACTTGAACCTCACATAGTGTTCTCATTCTGAGATGATCAAAGGCACTTAATACACAGTGTGTGATGTGGTAAACCCTTTGGTCCCCCCTCTGATTTATGGAGTGCTGATCCCACAGAGGAAGGACCCAATCATCAGAGGACAGTATGTGTGACCAACGTCCCAAGATCCATAAGGGCTAGGGCTGAATTTGAACCCAGGTCTGTCTGACTTCAACTGTATTGCTTTATACGCAGGCACAATCTCCCCAAAGGTGCAGAGAGGACTGCAAGTTTGGAGGAGAGAAATCCACACTGATTGCAGGGAACCTCAGCTCCCTACTGCCTCCTCTCACACTATGATGATTTGAGCTTAAACTCAGGCCCTCTGTGTGTTCTTCTACAAAACACAGCCCTGTGCACCTCTTAACCTTCCTGCCTTCATTCATCTGTGGGCAGGGGGCATCTTGCATTGTCATGAACCCTCTCATGTCCTCTGGCCCCCATGCTGACTCAGTCCTGCCCTTGCACACTCTCCCTTGTGAATCTAATCTCTAGCCCTGACATGGAGATTAGTGGACAGAAAGCAAGCACAGTCCTCTCCTCCCCTCGGTGCTGTGAGAGCAACCCCAAGATGGGAGACGATGTTTACTACTAGGTTTTTACTACTCAAAATAACTCCGGTATCATCTCTTCTTAGGATAAAAGGTTCTCTGCCTGTTCAAATATACACCAAATATTAGCAATGTGGGATGTTTGGTGACCACAGGACAACCACTCTCAGGGTGTCCCTGCCCTATTGCTGCTCCACAGATCACCATGATCTCATAGGCTTAGAGCAGCACAGACTGGTTTCCTAATGGTTCTGGAGGTCAGAATTCTCAGTGAGCTGAAATAGAGGGGTCAGGATGCTGTTTTCCTTCTGCAGGCTCTTGAGGGGAGAATCCAGTTCCAGCCATTCCAGCTCCTAGATTCTCCCAAGTCCTTGCTCCTGCCCCTTCCTCCATTACTCAAGGCCCATCACCATTATCACCTCCTCTCTGACTCTTACCATCCTAAGGACCCTTGTGATACTGTTGGTCTCCTGCAAAATATTCAGGAAAATATCCGTATTTTGGATCTTCAACTTAATCACATCTCCCATTTCTTCTGTTTATTTAAGGAATAATCTGAGGATCTAAAGATTAGAAATTGGACTTTTATTGATTTTCTGTAGAATGTCTCATCAGAGGAAATCACATGACATTTGGAAGACATGAAAGGAGAATCCATGATTCATTGTCTCCTGCAGGTGACACATGGAGGCAAGAGAAGAGGAGAATACCTGGTGAGTACCATAGTGCAAGGAGAGCTTCAGAATCCAACCCTCAGGATGTTTGCACAGAAATGAGGACCCCATGGATGGACACCCTTCAATTTCAGTGGAATATTCTCTCTGGATTCTGGGTGAGAACCAAGGAGTCCTGTTTCTGGTTTCAGTTTCTCTGACTACCAGAACCCCAGGAGGACATTAAACTGCAGAAAACACTCCTGTTGCTCCACCTAAGACAATTTTCAGTTGGGACACCACTAGGTGCTTGCGCTTTGATGTGTGAATCCATTGGAAACCACAGACAAATTCCTTACTTACAAAAAGTGCTTTTATTTAGTTAAGGGGAGCATAGTCTAGTCTGCTCCCCTGGGCTGAAGAGGAGCAAGGAGAGTGGGATACAGAGAACCCTCCTTGGTCCTTTCTATGAATAGCTCCCTGTGATGCTCAGAGCGCAGCTGCCTCTGAGAAGTGATCTCAGTAGGTGGAGGCAGGAGGAGGAGCAGCTGGTGCAGCCCAGTCTCACACTTCCGCTTCTTTGAGAGTTTATGTCATGGCATGTACCACTGTGGGAGGGTAATTCCAATGTTGTTGACAGTAATAATTGGCAACATCTTCAGGCTCCAGGTTGCTGATGGTGAAAGTGTAATCTGTCCCAGAACAACCTGCCATTGAGTCGCAAGTGGTTCTCAGATTGCAAACTGGTTGCAACATAGATGAGGAGCTTAGGAGCGTTTCCTGGTTTCTGGTGATACCAGGATACCCAACTCTAAGCATTTCACTTGCTCAAAGTGATGGTGATTCTGTCTACTTGAGATTTAGACAAGGAGGATGCATAATGCATCATATGAATATTTCCTGGGGCATCTACTATTAGAATAATAAAAAAAAACAAATAATCTACAGAGGAAATCATGATAAAAGAGGACTTCTGTGAATACCTAGGGAGCACTGACCACACTGACCTAAGTAAATTCCCAAAGGTTTTCCCCCTAAACTGGGAGACGAGCAGTGGCCCTCATGTCTATGCCTTGTCCTGACTGGGCCTGACTCCTGTACAGGGTGTGAGCAACTTCTTAAGAAGTCCTCAGGGAAGTGGAATGTGCTGCTAACACATGAAAATCAGCAGGAATGGGCAGGACTGGGCACAGCTGCAGGCCTGGCTCCTCTCAGTCACTTCACACTCACCCCCCCTTCCCAGTGTCCCAGGTCAGAAGAGGGCAGCACAAAATTGCCTGAAGGTAACCTGCTGCTCTTGGAGGCAAAGGTCAGCATCAGTCTCTGTCTGTAATTAGCATGTTAGTTTGATCTTCTCCGGGCTCAGTGCATCCTTTCTTTGCCTCTTTTCCATGTATGTCACTGGCTGTCTTGTGCAGGGCAATCCTAGAAAGTGAAGGAACTTTACAAGCTCCTTGTTTTTGGTTCCTATAAATATTTTTATGGGTAGCAAGGATTCCTGCTTTCTTCCAACCTGTGATTCTTTGCTGTGAAGTAGAGAAGTAATAGGAAGCATGGTGAATCATGATGTACACGTAGGGGTGAAATTCAGGATCACTCACCTGCCATCTCCAGCTCTGTTAACCCCTATTTCTCCATTAATGAAAGTTCCCTCATGCTACTTCCATCCAGGCCAACCAAGGTCATCGATTTTCTCAGTTGCCTTCTGGATTGCCAGCTGATCCTGGCTCTGCTGATGACGATCCAGCTCCATGCCAAGTGTTCCCTGTGTGCCTCAGTTTCCTCTGTCCCATCATACCCAAGGCCTTGAACTGAGAAGTGAGGTCCTATCCAATATGACTCACTCATATCCTACACTCCACGATGTTCCCTCAATCTGCATATTCAGTCATCACCATATCTCTTCCAGCTTCTAAGAGAACTTGTTCTGGGTGGCTGTGATGTGGACAGTGAGGCTCAGCAGGGTGAAGGGATGAAGAGGTAGGTAGGAGATTGGGGGAGGAAGCCCTGCCTTGGGAGTGCAGCCAGAGTAGGGTGTACAGGGTGACCCAGAGGGAGGTGATGGCACCCTTGGTTCAGCATAAGTGTCCAGGATGTGCTGGAAGAGGATGACAATGAGAGGGTCAGAGTTCCCTGTGTAGGAGATAGTCAAGTCCCTGAAGTCCCTGCTCACCCAGGACAAAGAATTCACTAGTGAAGAGGAAATCGACTCTGATGGCTATGAGGACATCAGAAATGAGAGATTTGTAGGTGCGTTGGGTGGGGGAGCCATTATCTTTAAAGAGGATGTAGGTTTTGATGACCTCTGTAGACTGGTGTTGAACAGCAGCATTGATCCAATAAGTGAATCTATGAATGATAATTGCAACCAAGGTTCTCCATGTTGGGGACAGAGCCACTTATTTGAAAAGAGGATATTTACAACCTTTGGTTTGGAATGGACCAAAGATATCAAAGTGAATTCATGTACAGAAAGACAAGATGTATTCCTGTTTATACAGTTGATAAATGTATGTATGACTTTCCCCAGTCCAGAAACTAGGATTTTCAGTCCTAAGAGCTGATGGTTTCCAAATACTACTTTTCAATAAAAGGAAGAATTAATAATTGGAGAAATGTCCATTTCTGAATATGGAATAAGGAAAAGGCAAGATCAGCCTGGAGCATCTTGAAACAAGGATGCACAGGATGTGGGTGTCATAGTAGAACAAAATAGAACCCAGATTGAAGGAGACATCAAATGGCTAAATATGGAGAATTTTGTGGATCAAAATAATTATCAGTGAACATAAGTTGTAGGCCATTGATGAAAGTGAGAAATGTGAGCCACATTCATATTTAAATGAGGATAGAAAATTCAAAAAGTGTCAAATTATCCTTCTTTATGAAGGATTAAATGGAAACAACAACTTTGGAGCACTGAATTCTGGCAGGAACCATCCCACACCTTTTTCCCTCATTGTCCCTATGTACAGAGGACCAATAATACCCAGTAAGCATTTGTCAGACACCTGTGCAATTGCCCAGTTGGTGTCTTTGTAGGGTCCTTTTACCACAGGAAGGACATATGGATTTAATGCAGGTTCCATGAAGGTGGGGAAGGCTAGACACATTCTGAAATCCCCTAGCACCTGACAGAGCACAGGCAAGGGGTAGAATTTCCTTGCTGTGCTGGACATTTCTGACTGTTTTGGGCTGAAATAGTTTCCCTCAATCCACTGCAGAATATGCCAGTCCTTAAGACAGGGTGCTTAAGGAGGTGTTAAAGTGATTACCTCATTAGGGATCTGTTACTGTCTGAATTTGGAATGTCCTCCTGGGCTTATGTGTTGAAGACCTGGTCCCCAGTGCAGCAGTGATAAGAGATGGGCTTTGGGGAGTGACTGGATCCTGGGGGCTCTGACATCAGCAGTGGGTTAACCCCACTATAGGTGCCTGGGACTAGGAGGAGATGAAGTCTGGGCTGTGAGGCTAAAGTTTGGAGGAAGTAGATCCCTGTGGATATCCATTCTTCTCTCTCCCTCCATCTTCCTCATTCATTCATTCTCTCTCTCTCTCTCTCTCTGTCTCTCTCTCTCTCTCTCTCTCTCTCTCTCTCTCTCTCTCCCTCTCTCCTTCCTGGCTGCCATGAGCTGAGCAGCTCTCTTGCATCATGTCCCAGTGCCAAGATGTTCTGCTCACTTCAGCCACATCCTTTATGTCCTTAGTTTCAAGATACCCCAGGTTCATCTTACATTTTCCTTGTTCCAAATTCAGAAATGGACATTTCTCCAAAGATTAATGGTTCTTTGTATTGATTATTTTTTGGTCTTTTTGTTTGTTTCAGATACCTGTCATAGGAAAATAAACATAAAATAAAATAATAAAAAATCAATTAGCACAGAACCTGTGGTGGTAAATTAGAAGCTGGAAACACTTGTGGAAAAATCATGGGTCACACAGGAGGACAGCCACCTGTCAGCTGTGAGAGAGGCCTCAGACAGGGATGGCTCTGCTGCTGCCCTAGTCTCCCTGCAAGTTGATATCTGTATTATCCCAATATTTTCATCTCTGGGATTGAATGGGAATAAGATTCTCCAATCCCAACAGTCTGCACGCAGTAGGTGAGAGCCCTCAAAGGAGTGATTTGCACAGACCAGGAAACACAGATGTGCATTCTGCCCTCCACCAGCAGAGCTCTCAGTGAGGACTGCAAAGGGAAAGATGAAAATTCCAAAGACTAGTGACTATGCAGCCCAGAAAAATAATGAATATCACTCTTTTCTCTCATTTCTCCACAAAAAGTTCATTTCAGTAAAGAGGGAAAAGAGTGAAGTACAAGAAGTAACCACGGCTAGAAATAAATATGAAACCTAGTGAAGGGCACCTCTGGTAACAGGAGGTCCAGTTTGATTTCACTTATGTTGGGGGAGCATCACTTCTTGTCTGACTGTGAGCTGGGTGGTCTCATGCTGCAGACATGGTGGACTGGGAAACCCAGGACCTTGACAAAAGGTGATGTGCATTATTGAATTTTCATGAGGCTCCATATGACTTTATATTTCAAGGAAGCACAAGTTTTCAACTGCACTGGCCTTTTCCCTCTTCCTCTGTCCCCTTTCATGCTTGGGACAGGAGATCCTACAGAACTGAGTCCCACTGCCCTACCTGCCTTGAGTACTGGCAGTGCTCAGGGGGGCGTCTGGAGGGAGCCGGGCAGGAGGAGTGGAAATGGTGTTGGCTCCTTCATTATCTGTCCCTCGCTTCAGAATGACACTTTGTGAGGGCAGAGCTTCTGCTTGATTTTTTCAATATGCCCTGTGCTGGGACTGTTCTAATTGATATTGTTATTTGTGGACTTTGGGATACAAATAATGATTCTGTTACTTGTATAATTCTACATTTTTTTAAATTGAGTTTTGGTTACATAATCATTTAGAGTTTGAAACTGAATCTCTTTCACTTATTGCTCCCAAGATGTGCCGTGGCCCAAAGATCTGTTAGTGGCACAGGGGTTGAGGAGGATGTGCACTCCAATTGGAGAAGAGCAGCTCATCCTGCAGTTCATACTCTGGGGGATGCAACTCCATCTTCTAAAGCACTGAGCTCCCTCTGGGGGGACTGGAACAGCTCTTCCAGGCAGCCACCTCCCACCATATATTAGGATGTTGAACTCACAGCACTCTTTATAGTTATTTATGAAAACTGCAAGTGATAAAAGGGAGAACTGAGTCAGCCCAAGGCCACCTGAAGAGCTGTTTCACGTCCTAGTTCCAGAGCCCTTTTATAACAGAGTCCATGGACACAGAGCCAATCACACCCAGGGAAGATTCAGGGGTGTGATAGCTAAACAAGTTGGCTGAAACCCCTTTACCTCTCTCATTTATTACCCCTGAAACAGTGTAACATGGGGAAATGACTCACATGGAAGTACACAAAAGAAACTGCTATTAGCAGGAAGGTCGGCCTCATAAAGGAAAGCATGGGACTAGGAATTAAGTCCTTGGTGGGTGACCTGGTCATGAAGATAGATGGCCTAGGAGGAAAGATTTGAGGTCCTCCTCATCCAGTTGGAGAAAGCACAGACCTGCAGCATCTCTCCAGGTCAGACGTCACAGCTTTAGAGATGAGACAGAGACTCAAATCTGCTAGGGTGCATAGTTCCCTCCTGGCTCCAGGGACGGGATCTCTGAGCTCCATCTTCCTCAGTCCTCAGGAGCTATGAACACAGCTTCTCAGTGAGGTAAAGGACATAAGAAGAAAGCATAATTGGTTAGATTCGTGACAACACTCAAGAATGAAAAATGGTCGGAGAAGGTTTGTCTCTCTTTGCATCAGAGGAATTTGAGTGTCCTTCCTAGCTCTGCTTGTGATTAGATATATCTAAGTGTATTGTTCCTTGGATTTTCACATTATATCTCCTGCTCTGAATTCCACTGTTAACAAGTCAGTCTTCAGAAGTGGAGGTCCCCTCTCAATCTCCAGGTTGCTGGACATGTCCTTTTTCTACTGGCCGCGATGGCATTTGAACTGGGCTTTTGTTCTTCCATAGCATTTCCTCCCAGGGGCGGAGACAATTCTGGAATGGATTTTCCTGGCCCCCACCCCTTGGTCAATCCTGGCAGCATCCCCTCTTAGCATGGATGCCCTGGGACCCCGCCTCACAGCTCTCACACCTCCTCCTCTGCCCAGGTCCCTGCAAGCACCAGGCCTTTGGTGACCTCCCACATCCATACTTTTTCTCTTGTAGGGGAGCTTTTTTCCTTGAAAGGAACCCAGCACTGGCTGCCTGGAGGAAAGAAGGAGGTTATGTCCCTCACAGAGAACACTGGCTTTTCTTAATGTCTGAAGGAAGCAGCTGACCCTCAGGGGCTGAGGGGGTTTCCTCCAGTCTGCAGCACTGTAGGGTCCTCTCTGTTTTATGCTGTCCTAATTGCAGGTGCATCTCCAGCCTCAGAACTGCTATTGGGTGGAACAGTTAGAGACCCCACAACAATGAAGCAGGCTGGGACCCTGGAGGTCAGGGTGGATTTGGGATATGCATGGAGACTTGGAGGGGCCCTCTCCTTCTGCTGGAGCCAGTGATGGAAATGTCACCCAGTCTGGATCTGGTCTTACAGGTGACGGTGTCTCTGTTCCCTCAGGAAATAGTCATGGACACTGGAATCTGGGTCAAGATGGTTTTAACACTGCACCCAAGATGCACAGTTCAAGGTTACAGACGTAAATATAATCAAGTCTTGAATTAGAAAGAATTAAATGAACGGGATATTGATTTATTAAAGAGGATCATTCAAGGATCATTCCTCCATACCTGGACTTCTGCAGAGACATTTTAATATAAATGATCCTTGAGGTCTGCATTCAACTTCCCATGGAATGAGGATGAACTCCCAAGTTTACAGCTCCCTTGAACCTAGGCTGTGACCTGGAGAACAGGATGCAGAAGAGCTATGTCTGGAAATACATTCTTCCAGGTGATTCTTAATTTGCCCTTTTGGGGAGGCAGGCATTAAAAACAATCTGAGTGCAAGGAGGTTTCAGAGGATGGACGTGCATTGCAGCAGAGAGGTGATCCAAGTCTTCAGGAGGCCAGGACTTTTCCACCCTGCTCCCACCAGGGCTAACCTTCCTCTCAGTTGAACCTGACCTGCAGCCCTTAACTGATTAGATGCCACCTTCTGTATTTACCAGGCAAGTAAGTTAGTTCTGCGTTAGCAAGTGCAGGAGTGAGGTATTTGTGTGTTAAGGTCGCCAGTCTCACAAAGAGGTCACCTGTGAGCTTTATGTGCCCAATACCATCATATGGTACCTTCATGACCTTCTGTGTGACTTGCTGAGCAGTGACTACTGACCCACTATCTCCTGAAAGTGGTCACTGCTCCCCTTTCCCTGATTTAGAAAAAAAGGTAATCACACAAAATAGTTCAACTATAGAAAGTCTGCATGAACCCATTGCCACATGAAACCAACCCTGGCTCACAACACTAGATCCACTTTGTAGGCAGCTACCATGTACATTCAGCCCTTTATTCAATCACAGCCCCGTTGTGCCTGCATGTGTCCTGTGCTGACACCAGGAACAAGTTGCCAGTTGAGCAGAGACAAACCTTCATGAAGGAACAGCAACACTGAGAGTTTTACACATGCCTGAGTGCAAAGTTGCAAGGTCTCGAGGAGCACTGTCCTTCCCTCACACACAGACAGCACGGCCAGACAGAGGGTTTGTGGGGAAGGAGAGGGAATTTGTATAGATAAAGTAGCTGAGAACGTAAGATCTGAATCATAATCATGGAGAATAGTTCCACAGTATTTTTCTCCTGTGCAATGAAGCTCAGAGAGAAAGGAGAGAAGGATCTGCAGTGATGTTGCCTAGAGATGCCCACCTTGGTAAGCAGGTGTGGCATCTAGCAGGCTGAACTGTGCCTCATTTATTAAAACCAAAGGCAACAAGAAAACCCACATCATAAACAAAATGCCAATGTCTTAAAAGGTAGCTTTTCTTGTTCAAAAATAAAAGTGATAGTTTTAATTAAAATTAAAGTATCTATCAGCAAATTACAGGGAATTCTTGCCGTATGTTTTATTTGTCCCAAATTTTGTACACTTCTGTGTTAATTTGAAGTATTTTGTCTTGTATTTAACTCTTTCTTCATCAGAATATCTGTCTGTATCTATTACAGAAGGCATCTATCCATGGATCTGTATTTCCAGGTAACTCTAAATGTAACAAGCACGTACACATAATCTTAGTATGTTCAGCTCACACGGATATTTCTTTTCTTTTGAATTAACAGGTATGTGTTGCACCTAGTAAGGGTTCAGTGCTCTATTTCCACATGTGCACTGGTAAATTCAGGCTCCCCTTACCCACCCTCCCTGTGACAGGCTAACCACTAACCTACCTCAAGTCAGTTTTGAGTTTCCTCGTATGTGACAGAACATGTGGCAATTGTCTCTCTGCATCAGGGTTATTTCCTTTAGCGTAATGAAGTCTCATTCCATCCTTTTGGCTGAAAATGAAAAGATAATTCGTTTTTCTGAACTTAATTTTTAAAATACTGCCTTTTCTCTATGAAAGATGGAAATGTATTTTCTAAGCATACCCCAAATTCCTTCAATGAAAGCTCTTTTCTTGTGTGTTTTCCCCTCTAGAGTTAAATCATGATTTTCAGATTGGTCACTGTGCTGAATTAGCCTCATTTTCACTGCAAATATTATTCAAAGCTAGCAAGTATATTATGATCTTATTTTCCAAAGAGTGAATCTGAGCAGTGTAAACTAACTCTCCAGCAGAATAAAGTCCTGCTATTCCTACATGGTGTATTATCGTATGACTCAGGTGAGTTCCTTGGGTTCTTCCTGGGCCTGCTCTCGTCCCTTGAGTCTAGCTGCCTGTCTCCTCAATCTCCTGCCTTGTCTTGCAGGACATGGTTACCAAAGCATATTTGCCTCACTCTGAGGTCGAGATTTGGTTTCTGCATCATACGTTTTTTTATTTTCATTTTTAGTAGATTCATAGGGAAATAGGGCTTGAGAAATAGATCTAAGATCTAAAGTGTTTTTGCTTAATAATTTCATTTGTACAGGATCTTGAATATTAGGATATTGTAAATCAGACATATATTGTCCTTGGAATTCCAAAGACATGTATCCACTTTTCTAAACTTCTAGTTTTACAGCTGAAAGTTTCCATTTCATGTTAATTTTCATCTGTCCTTATCCTCCATCTGCCCCTACGCTGTTTAGAATCCTCTCTTAATGAACAAATTCTTTAAATATAAAGACAGTTTTCTTGACCAAACTCTTCTCTCATTATTGCGTGAAAATTCAGCCCTCAGGGAGATTTTCCATCCACCTCTCAAATCTTCTGTATTTGTGTGGTAGCGACAGTGCAAATCTTGCCTTATTATTCCCTGAAATTTCAATCTTGTTTCTCAAATTAAGCTAAACACAGGAGCAGGGAAAGGGTCAACATTGCAGTACCTGCTGCCACCTCCCCCCAGAAAACAGGTTCCAATGGCCGTCTTTTCTCTTACACTCACTGGTGACTCTGTTTTTGAGACACACCCCTGAGAAAGTGCAGAAACAACAGCCTTAGGCTCAGGGACTTCCCACACACTGAGTCTCCTTGTGACACCACCCAGGAGAGGACAGTGTCATGGCAGCTTCCAGAAGCCCAGCCGTGGCAGACCCTCTGCTGCCCCCAGCAGTGTGACACTGAGCTGCCAGCGCCAACTCACTGTCCTTGCGCTGAGCTTTATGCTAAGTGGAAGTGTGCAGATTCGTAAGGTCAGGGCTATGTTCGCTCAGCATTGTGGGGGATTGTGTTCTAAACTCACTGTATAATACTACGTAACTTATTTTAGTATCGATGAATTAATAAGCGACTTATTGAAGTTACTACTTATACGTCCATTCTACTCTTGGTGGCTCCTGCTAGCTGTGGCCCTTACATCAAAGGCTACGTGATCAAGGGACTTGCCTATTTCTAAGGGCATTGCCTTTCTATTAACTTCCTGGAGTTCAGTGAAGCCTCAAACTCCATCCTATCTTTCAGAAAATATTTTTCATGCTCTTTTGGTATTGAACTTCAGAATTCTTAATTATTAATATTTCTAGGTTTTACATATTCATATAAATTTTCTAAATGTGAAAGGTAGGGATTCAGCTCTACAAACGCAGCTGATGATCCCACTACACGCACATTCAGTATCATAGAATTCCCAGGCTGGTTCTGCCCTGTATGGTTAGACCATAGATTTGGTTTTAATTAACTTGTGGTTCTACTAATATAAGAAATTATGGTTGAAGTAATTCATATCATACAAATTAATATTTGGAAGAATTCTATAACACTGTGC
This sequence comes from Glaucomys volans, assembly GCA_020662805.1. Classification (NCBI taxonomy): domain Eukaryota; kingdom Metazoa; phylum Chordata; class Mammalia; order Rodentia; family Sciuridae; genus Glaucomys; species Glaucomys volans. Next base: position 40,402 of record JAJEJO010051725.1, read on the forward strand.
ATGTTATAGTTCTGTTGTTAAAATTGTGGGCTGTCAAAGGTTGAATAATGAAATAATGCATTGGGAATCTTGTTTTTGAAGATTAGTGTTTCATATTTCACTAGCTTTCAGAAAAATGGTGTAAAATTAATTCTTCCTTTTAGGAGCTGCATAATTTTTCATAGTGTAGAAATATCACATTTTAGTCAGATGTTGCTTCTTGATAATCATTCAGGTTGCTTCTTTAGAATAAAATTGAATGTTTATTTCCATAGGTTTTTTTTTTTTTTGTAGTGAAGAAAGTTTTAGTACCTAGTATACACATTTTACATTTCACCAAAGCCTACACCAATTCAGATTTCCACACATTATTGGAATCATCCTCATATTCCTACCAGTAGAGGGCAACATAAAGCTTTGAATTTTTTGTCAAATGTTTGGGAGACGTCAAATAATTTCTTTAGTGTTTGGAAGAAATAAAGCCAAGGATACTTTTTGGTTACTATTTTCCAATAATTTTGGATTCATGAGAAGATGAAAAGAGATGCACAGGGAGGTCTCCTCATCCTCCACCCAGTCTCCTGGTGTTTAACTGCAGTTTTATGTCAGAACCCAGGGCTGGGCACCAGGGCTGTGAACAGTGTTGAGAGCCCTGTTTCTTGCACCTCATCAGCATTCAAAGTGCATTGTACATTTTAATTTTCGTTCTAGTATGTATGTGTGCTACAACGTGCCTGGTCTAGCACCTGATGATAGTGCCCTTCTTTCCATGCTGGTGTGTCCTGTGGGCCCTTTTCAGTGGATTGTGCAACACAATTTCACTCAAACTCTTATTAGATTTCCTTGTTGATGTTGTTGTTCTTTGTTGTGGTCATGTGTGTTTGTTTTGTATGTGGAAATTTGAGCATTTCTTGCACTTCCTGGGTAGGAGTCCATCATTAGATAGGCAATTGGCATTTTTTGTCTTTCAGTGTGCCCTTTGCTATTATATCCACTAACTGTGGTCTTTTGTAGACTTAAGTATTTTAGTTTTGGTCAGGTACAAATAATTGCCTTTTCCATTTCTGGTATTTTAGATATCAGTTCAGAAACTCCTTTAAATTCATTTTTATCATACTTTGCATTCTTCTGGTTACTGGTGTTTACCTTTTTCCATGTATGTGCTGGCACCTGGAAAAATTTTGGACATTAAAATCTGTATCTACAACAAATGGGATGCATCACTACTACAAAACATTCTCTCTACTCATTCATTCTCTTTGGATATTTTAGTGAAGTAATCATAACCTCGGCCCATTCTCTCTTTTTTTATTTTTTTGTTTTTATTTTTTTACTATAGGAGGTGGTTTTATTTTATATTTTTAAAAATATAAAACCAAACACAAAAGAGGCCAAGTTATATGTCTGGGGAATACAGCTGGTAAGTGAACAAGTTCACACAAGAAGTCCAAAGCCATTGCTATTTCCATGATGTCATATATACCATGGTGAATCTTGAATGACTCCTAATGACAAGAGGGAAATTTCTAGAACTTGGAGAGCTAATATTATAAACTACTTGTAAATGCTTTTGATAGCTCCTTGTTGCAGATGTGATTATCTTCATAGTTTCTGCATTATACCTGATTATTTAAATTTGTATGCATGCAACAAATGATTTCTATGTATAAAGTGCTTTTTCAAGAGTCCACAAAACTTTTTTTTTTATTTACTTATTGATTCATTGAACACAAATGGAGTAAAGCTATTTTTTCAATGGTTGTACACAAAGTAGAGTCACACCATCTGTGCATTCATACATGTACACAGGGCAATGATGTCTCTCTCATTCTGTTATTATTCTTACCCCCCCGAGCCGAACACCACCCCTCCCTTCCCTCTATGCTATCTGGCCTTCCTCCATTCTTGCCACCCTTCACCCCTGCATTATGCATCATCATTCACTTATCAGAGAGACCAATTGGCCTTTGGATTTTGGGGATTGGCTAATCTCACTTAGCATAACAGTCTCCAACATCATCCATTCACCTAGAAATGCCATAATTTTATTCTTTTTTATTGCTGAATAATACTCCATTGTGTATATATGCCACAGTTTCTTTATCCATTCATCTATTGAAGGGCATCTAGGTTGGTTCCACAATCTAGATATTGTGAATTGGGCAGCTATGAACATTGATGTGGCTGCATCACTGTAGTAATCTGATTTTAAGTCCTTTGGGTATAGGCCAAGGAGTGGGATAGCAGGGTCAAATGGTGGATCCACTCCAAGTTTTCTAAGGAGCCTCCACACTGCTTTCCAGAGTGGCTGCAATAAATTGCAATCCCACCAGGAATGTATGAGTGTACCCTTTTCCCCACATCCTCGCCAACACCTGTTGTTGCCTGTATTCTTAACAAAAGACATTCTAATTGGGGTAAGTTGAGGTCTTAAGGTGGTTTTGATTTGCATTTCTCTTATAACTAAGGATGTTGAGCATTTTTTCACAAATCTGTTGATTGCTTGTAGATCTTCCTCTGTAAAGTGTCTGTCCGTTTCCTTGGCCCATTTATTGATTGGGTTATTGGTGTTCTTGGTGT
>JAJEJO010051727.1:0-39564 GCA_020662805.1 Glaucomys volans
AAACCATATAATGGAGAAAAGAGAGCCTCTTTAACAAATGGTGCTTGGAAAACTGGAAATCCATATGCAGTAAAATGAAACTAAACCCATATCTCTCACCCTGTACAAAACTCAACTCAAAGTGGATCAAGGACCTAGAAATCAGACCAGAGACTCTGCATCCAACAGAAGAGAAAATAGGTCCAAATCTTCATCATGTTGGCCTAGCATCAGATTTCCTTAACATGACTCCGAAAGCACAAGATATAAAAGCAGGAATCAATGATTGGGATAGAGTCAAACTAAAAAGCTTTTTCTCAGCAAAGGAAACAATCAGCAATGTAAAGAGAGAGCCTTCAGAGTGGGAGAAAATCTTTGCTACACACACTTCAGATAGAGCACTAATCTCCAGAATCTACAAAGTGCTCAAAAATCTTTACACCAAGAACACTAATAACCCAAAAATAAATGGGCCCAGGAAATGAACAGACAATTTACAGAGGAATATCTACAAGCAATCAACAGATTGATGAAAAAATGTTCAACATCATTTGTTATAAGAGAAATGTAAATCAAAACCACCTTAAGATTTCATCTTACCCAATTAGAATGTCTTTTTCCTGTAAGAACACAGGCAACAACAGGTGTTGGCGAGGATGTGGGGAAAAGGGTACACTCATACATTGCTGGTGGGAGTGCAAGTTGGTGCAGCCACTCTGGAGAGCAGTGTGGAGATGCCCTTCAATAGATGAATGGATAAAGAAACTGTGGTATATATACACAATAGAATATTACTCAGCCATAAAGAAGAATAAAATTATGGCATTTTCAGGTAAGTGGATGATGTTGGAGACTGTCATGCTAAGTGAGATTAGCCAATCTGAAAAATCTAAAAGCTGAATGATCTCTCTGATAAGTGAATGATGATGCATAATGGGGAGTGGAAGTGAGGCAAGAATGGAGGAACATAGATATCATAGAGGGAAGGGCGGAGTGGGGTTGGGGTTGGGGGGCAAGAATAATAACAGAATGAGACAGACATTATTGCTCTGTGTACATGTATGAATGCACAGATGGGGTGACTTTGTGTACAACCAGAGAAACAATAGCTGTACTCCATTTGTGCTCAATGAATCAAAATAAATAAATTAAAATAAAACAAATCAATAGCATGATACATACAAATCACACAAGTACATATATACTGAAAAATACATTTTTATGTGAGTGATGGATCATAGAATAAATGAGAGAAGAAATTGATAATTTTTATAAATACAAGAGATCAGAGATCGAGCATGTCAAAATTCCTGGAACAGTATGATGACAGTTCTAAAAGGAAAGCTCATAGTATCAATAGTCTACACTAAAACCTACCAGAAAGATCCCAAATTAATAATTTATTGTGAAATATCAAGGCCCTACAAAAGGAAGAAAAGTTAAGGTGAAATCAGTAATAGAAACAAAATTATTAAGATCAGAGCCATGGTAAATGAAATTGAGAATTGAAAATAGCATAAAATGATCAATAGAACAAAGTGATGATTCTTTGAAAAGGTAAAAGAGATTTAAGAAATTATAGCCATCTAATAAAGATACAGAAAACCCAAACCAACAAAAAACAAAATTAGAGTTGAAAATAGAAACATCACCTCACCATAGATTCTTCTGAAATCCAGAGGATGATTAGAGACTCCTTTGAACATTTATTCTCTCTCTCTCTCTCTCTCTCTCTCTCTCTCTCTCTCTCTCTCTCATTTTCTTTCATAGCAGGGAATTAACACAGAGTCACTTTACCACTGATGTACAGCCCCAGCTGTTCCTGGCCCTTTGTATTTTTCTATTTTGTGACAGAGTCTCACTAAGTCACTTAGGGCCTCACCCAGTTGCTGGGGCTGACTCAAACATGCCATTCTCCTGACTCAGTCTCTGGGTCACTGGGATTGCAGGTATGCACCACTGCACCCAGCAATTACATTCTATTAAACTAAAAAATCTCAAAAACCTTGACTAATTTCTAGACATATAAGACCTGCTCAAATTGAACCAGGAAGGCAGAAAACCTAAACAGACCAATATTAAGTAAGGAAATTAAATCAGCTACTAAAGCCTGTTCAATAACAGAAACCCAAGATCAGATTTTCTGCTATGTTCAGTATCTACCTTTAAGGAAAAACTAACATTAAACTTCCTCAAATTATTCCATGGAGTATAAAGGAAGGAAACCTTACATTCTATGAAGGTTTTATCATCTTTATAGCAAAACTATACAAGGAAACACCAAAGAAAGAAATAGACCAGTATCCCAGATGAACATAACTGCAAAAACACTTAATGAAATATTACCAGATTGCCTTCAAAAACCCAGGCAGATCATATGCCATGCACAAGTGGATTTATCACAGAGACCCACTACTGGTTTATCATATGAAAATCAATAAATGTAATTCCCAACTTAAAAGGAAATTAAGGACAACAATCACAAGATCATCTCAATATGAGGAGAAAAACACCTTTGATAAAAACCATTACCCATTCAAGTTAAAAACACTGGAGAAACTAAGGTTAGAAAGAACTTAACTCAAAATAATAAAGGCTACACATGACAAAGTGAAAGCCAACACAAACTTGAATGAAGGAAAAATGAAAGAATTTCCTCTAATGTCTGGAACAAGACAAGAATGTTTACTATCACCACTCCCATTTAATAAAATTCTTGAAACACTGGCCAAAGCAATCAAACAAGAGGGGAAAATTATAGGCCAACAAATAGAAAAACAAAAGTCAAATGATCTGTTTGGCGATGGCATGATCCTGTATTTTTTTAGAAAGCCCCTCAAAATTCCAGCAGAGTATTTTTAGAACTGCTAAACCAATTCAGCCATGTAGTGCGATACAAAAACAATGATCAGAAATCAATATGCTACTATATTCCAACAGTGAATGTTCTGAGAAAGAAATCAGAAAAACAATCCCATTCACAATAACCTCAAGAAAATGTATTTAGGAATAAACTTAACCAAAGAGGTAAAAGATCTATATAACAAAAACTACAGAACCTTGAAGAAAGAAATTGAAAAAGACCACAGAAGAGCCAACCATTTCCCATATTCTTACATAAGGAGAATTAATTTTGTCAAAGTGGCTATGTTTCTAAAAGCATTATACAGAGTCCTTGGAATCCCCATCAAAATATCAAATGACTTTTTTCACAGAACTAGAAAAACCATTCTAAAAATGCATTTGGAAGAATAAAAAGCTGAGAATTGCCAAAGCAATCCTGAGCAAGAAGAGTGATGCTAAAGGAATCACAATACTGTACCTTAAATTATCCTACAGATCTCTAGTAACAAAACCAGCAGGGTATTGGCATCAAGAAGACATGAAGATCAATGAAATAGAAGACACAGAGACAAACTCCCATAGTTACAACCATGTGATACTTGACAAAGTGCCAAAAATAGGTTGGAGAAGATAGCCTTATTGACACATGGCACTGGGAACACTGCAGCCATGCGTAGGAGAGTAAAATGAGATCCTTATCTCTCAACCTGCTATGGTTTGGATGTGAGGCATCCTGCCCCAAACTCATGTGTGAGGCAATGCAAGAAGGTTTGGAGGAGAAATGATTGAGTTATAGCCTTAACCTAATCAGTGAATTAGTCCCCTGATGAGGGTTAACTGAGTGGTAGCTGAAGTGGTAGGTTGTGACTGGAGGAGGTGGAAATGGGGGCATGGCTTTAGGATATACTTTTGTTTCTGGCAAGTGGAGTTGTTGTCTGCTTCCTGATGATGTGCCTCTTCTCCCACACTCTTTCTTCCCTCCCACACTTTTTTTTTCTTTTTGCGGTGCTGGGAATTGAACCCAGGGCTTTGTGCTAACTAGACAAATACTCTACCAAATGAGCTACATCCCCAGCCCCCTCCCACACTCTTCCACCTTGTTGTTCTGCCTCACCTCAAGCCAAGGGGAATGCAGCTGGTCTTCCATAGACTAAGACCTCTGAAACTGTGAGCCCTAAATAAACAGTTTCCTCTTGTACAATTGTGCTGGTTGGGTCTTTAATCACAGTGACAAATAAACTGACTAAAGCACAATCTTGGGACAAATAAAAATCAAAGTGGATCAAAGACTTAGGAATTAGACTAACTGTGTTGCAATGGCTAAAAGACATAGGTTCAACACTGCAAGATATTGGTATAGACATCAACTTTCTTAAGACCCCTACCACTCAAAAAATAAAACCAAGAATCAGAAAGAGAAATGGCATCAAATTGGAAAGCTTCTTAACATCAGTGGAGAATATCAAGATCATGAAGAGAGTTCCTACAGAATGGGGGAGAATCTTAGCTACTCTTCTGACAGAGTTAATATTTAGAATATATCAGGAATTCAAAATGCTTAACAACGAAAGCAAAAACAACACACACACGTACCCCAAAAAACCTTTAGGTGTAGTGAAACAGTTTGTAGTCCCCTCAGTTCAGAGGCAAAATCAGGAATTCTGCAAGTTCAAAGCCAGAATTATCAATTTAGTGAGACGTAAGCAACTTAGAAAGACATTTTTTCAAAATAAAAAATAAAAGCCTGGGGTTGTAGATCAGAGATTTAAGTGCCCCTGTGTTCAATTGCTACTAAAGCAACAAAAACAACAGCAGCAGCAACAAAAACCTACTCAAATAATCCAATCAATAACTGGGTTAGTGAACTAACCCATTTCCCAAAAGAAGAAATACAAATGGAACACAAATATGTGAAAAAATATTCAGCAACCTGGAAATCAGGGAAATACAAGCTAAAAGGACACTAACATTCCATCTCACTCAAGTTAGAAGGGCAATCATCAAGAATACAAATGACAAATGCTGAAAAGGATGTGGAAAGAAGGTGCACTCATTGTGAGTGTGACTATAAATTAGTACAACCACTTTGAGAGGCAGTTTGGAGGTTTCTCAAAATATTAGAAATGGAAACATCATATGACCAGCTATCCCAATCCTTGGTATTTAAAAGAACAAAACATCATACTAGGGTGATACAGCCACACCAATATTTAGCTTAGTGCTATTCATAATAGCCAAGTTATGTACCATACCAGGAACCCACCAAAAGATGAATGAATTAAGAAAATGTGGTGTATGTTCACAATGGAGTTTTACTCAGCCATAAAAAAGAATGAGATTATGGCATTTGCCAGTAAGTGGACGGAACTGGAGAGCATCATGCTAAGTGAAACAAGCCAGACTCAGAAAATCAAGGGGTGAATGATTTCTCTCACAGGTGGAAGCTAGTGCAAAGTAAGGGGAAAGGAGGAAGGATCTTACAAGGAAAGGTAGGTGGAGGAGGAGAAGCAGATTAAGGGGAGGGAGAAGGGATAGAAGGGGTGGAAATGTGGGATGAATTTTACAATATTAAGCCATGTCCATGTATACATGGACAGAATCCATTTTACCTGTATGCATATCTAAACAGGGCCAATTAAAATCAATAAATAGAAAGAAAACCAGTAGAGTTGGGGAAGGGGAATGGTGAGAGGGAGGAGTGGAGACAAAGAAGAAGCACTGGGGACTGATATGGAGCTAATAAAATTTCATGCATGTAAGATTATGTCAAAAGGAACCAACTATACTATATAACTATATTACACTAATAAAAGAAAAAATGAAATAATTATTTTTGTAATTCTAGGAACAAATATATTGTATAATTTATTGAACAACATTAGTTTGCCCCTAAAACTATGAAACATGAAATACTAACATGATAAAATAGTGTAGGATAGAAATTAAGTCCTCACCAAATTCATGCTAAAAGCTTATATTTACCAACCCCTTTTAAACCACATATAATAAAGCAAGATTTTTGAAAGATAATAGAGTAACCATGTAAATAGGATGAAGATGCCATGAATTCCTGGACATTGGATGAATTGAAACACAAAGAATACATGCCATGGACTTCAGATAAGGTGAGAATATTAGCAAACCAGAGGAAACAACACAAGACAGCTTGGTCCTTACAACCATTATCCAATATTCACAAAGTTACTTCCCTTACCTGCTTTATTCCCACATTCATCAGGGAACAATTCTTACCATGAGCAACACAGCATAGGTGAATCAGTGGAGATGCAATCTCTGTCTCCATTAAGTTGATCAGAAACAGATGCTGATCTGGGTTTCTGTTCCAGATGAGGTAATTCTCATAGTTTTATCCTCATCTTTCCTGTAACCTAAAGACATTATAAGCACAGCTCCAATTATACTGATGATTTATTCCATGGTTCATATAAGGTAATGTGGACAGCAGGGTGCTTTGATTACCACAATGTTTCAACACCTCCAAAACCGGATTTCAGTATCAACATCTGGGATTATTAACAATAGTCACCCTTAGTAAGGACTTTATTGTATTGTACTTGGAACCATCCTAGATTGGCATCAGGTTAGGGACAATACTCCTGTTACTAACTCAGCTCACATTGTCTACATTGGCTCTGGAACCGTTTCTACTCCAAATGCTTTTTCAGAAATGGTCACTTCTTCAAACTTCCCCCAGACTCTGCCTCTGTAACAGAAATAGAAAATACTCACTGTGCTTCTTGTGTGCAAGGAGCTGGGCTCAGTGTGAGGTCCTGAGAGCCAGCATGGAGGGAGGGAGGCAGATGCACCCTGAGATAAAGTCTGTGCTCCTGTGACCTCACCTCCCCTCAGGGCTGCAATTATCATTTCACCTGTAGAGACAATGACAGTGCAGGCCTGGGGAGCCCAGGACATTGCTGAAGAACTTTCTCCACACTTGCTAATTACTAAAAAAAAAATTATGAGTTCCTTGTTAGTAACTTCGGAATTAGTGCTGAGGAGTTTGGGAGAGGCTGTTGCTTTTGCTAGACCCTGGGCGCCGACAGGGTCTCGTATGGATGGTGCAGGAAATTTTGAGGTGTGACCTATGAGGGACATAGGGAGAGTTTGTGTGTCTCACTGGACTCCAGACATCCCTGAGTTCTTGTCCAAAATTTGCTAATTCTTCAAATTCAGGTATTAAAGCATCATGATTCTAAGGTATTTTTAAAAAACAGAGTGATTGAAAGTTCCGAGAAAGAAGTCTAATGAGGTAAAGGGAAAGAAAAAAAAGTCGTGATTTACATTAGAAAACACTGGACTCATTTTTATGATTGTGAATTAATTTAAAAATGATAATATGAAAAGTTTGTAGGAAAAATTACTTTATGAATATTACCCCAGCAGTGGACAAAGTCTAAACACAGTACTATCACTAGAAGAGAGATGCTTATTAGTCTCTCACATATAAATTCACCCAGCATTAGAGGATCAGCCAGAAAATTCTGTATTTTTTATTAAGTACTCAAAAAGTCAGTGCTCCTTCTCAATCCAACTGCACTGTTTCTCAGAATTATTACAATTATTGTTGCACAGAAAATTAAAGGAAATTACATTAAATGTTTAATTAAGGAGAAAATATAAAATGTAATTGTCTAATCTCAATATTTAACTGTTAAAGTTGACCTACAACTACTATCCATCCTTCTGTGAAGGTTTTAGGTTAATTGAGAATTTTGAAGGACATGGATAAGAAAAGACAACACTTACTTCTGACCCATCTGTCAGTCTGGAGGTTCCCAAAATCACATTTAGCTTCACAATAAATCCCTAGAGGAACTCATGACATTCATAGGATACTTTTATGCCCATGGTTACAGTTAAAATCAGGGAAAGGATACAGGTTACAGTCAAACCAGTAAAGAAGCAGTTGGCAGAGTCAAGGGGAGTTTTCAAATGAGGAACTTCCTGTCATCCTCCCTGTGGGGTCACAGACGTACTCCTTCCCCACCATATGAGACAACACTCCTGGATGCCGTCCACCAGGGCAGCTCACCTAGGCCTTGGTGCTCAGAGCTTCCCCTGGAGCCCCTCACACACTGCCCATGTGGCTTAGCTTAAACTCAACACCTCCTGAGGCTGGGCATTTATCAAGTGGTCCTAATTTCCCAGGGAAATTCACATTAATAGGCTTTTTGGTGATCAAGACATCCAGGCAAGCAAAGCACTCTGTAAAGGCATGGCATTTCAAGGTCTTAAAAACCAACACTCTCTAACAACAGGAAAGTCCTGACCTCACTTGGCCAAGGCTAAATGGTCACTTCAGTCCACTTTCTGGTCTCTGCTGAAGGCACCTTATGGCAATGTATGTTTGCCTGAAAAATCTGCATTTGTATAGTACTGAAAAGACCCAGGCAGCAGTGGGTTCATATATGTCCAGGATTTGGAGGAGATGATGAATGGCAGACATAGATTTAAAGAAAGAGTGACTCCATTCTATGCATCCACGCAAACCATGATATCTTGATTACTCACTTCCCTCCTTCATCTACCAAAATCACTTTCAGTTTTTCTAGTTCATCACTACAAACACTATTTGAAAATGAAGGAATAGAGCTCTGTGGCTGACGATTCACACTGTAACACTCAAAACTGTAATTACACACTCGTGTGCATACTTTACAACACAGCATACATGCTCATACTCATATGTACTGAAATATGTACGTACGTGGTCATTCTTAGAGTCCCACCTTCACACACACTCACAATGCAGACAACAATGCAACTGTCCTGTTCCATTCTGTCACATAATTATTCACACATTCTTCTTCTCAGTGTGCATGAATGCCTTGGGCATGTATATAAAATTGTGCTTATGTCCAGGCCTGTGAATATCAGCAAGGGGATGGCCACATGTGCCTTTTATATTCCTTCCCAGTCACCACAGCCCAGCAGGACAGGACTTCACACATCAGCATTTAAACAGGCTCTAGTGTTTGCCCATTGATGTGGAGGTGTGATGAGATAGTTGATGTGTGAGGGAACTCTGAGAATGTGTGTGATAGAGAATGAGTGACAGGGAGCTCACATGGAGGTCCTGTGCGTTAGATAAGTGTCAGGGGCCCTGTGGCTGGGGACAAAGAACATAAGGGAGTGGAAACCATGAACTCAAGTGCCTGAAGGGCAGAGATAGGAAAAATTCCAGGACAGTTAATGTCCACAGGGATTATAGGACTCAGGTGAGGAGGTGCACAGGTATTCCTTGATTTAAAGATTATTTTGATGGAAAGACAAACACACTGACATGGGGACAGAAGAACTGCAGAAATCTCTATTTACTCATGCTAAGGACAGCAGAGGTCAGGTGGGCCACACAGGAGTTGCTCTTGGAGACCAGGTAAGAGCCAGTGGGGATGGCTTGAGTAGGGTATCAAGGTGAGGTTTGCGAGGGCTCCCAGGCACTCAGCAGTGATTGCTTTGAATGATTTCATGGGCTCTGGCTTTGATGGACTCTCCCTAGTTGTCTGGACCTGGCCCTTGGAAATTTGGTCAGGTGCCTAGTAGCCATGTGTGAGAGCCCAGTAAGAGATATATGAATGTGGAAATAATCCAGTAATGAAGAGGTCACTCTACCCAGGACCTCCAAGTTGTGTCAAGACAGAATTTTTAAAAACCAGATATTTTGAAAACCATTGGTGAGGTAGGGATGTCCTAGGAATTCTTAGTGGTATGAGATAGAAACAGAGGGTGGGGACAGGAGCCACAATCTGTGAGTGGAAGATATTGGGTCCAGAAGACATACTGGGGACTGTTGGTGCCAGAGTGAGGTTGGGAAGACAGTGGGGTGAACTGAGTGGAGGCCCCAAAGGAAAAGTGTAGGTGCAGAGGTGTGAATGGGGACGCTGCTCTTGATGCCACTTAAAGTTTGGGGGCTGTGATTTTGAAGGAGGCATGTAGAGGTCATGGGAATTGGGTAGAGGTCACTGGAATGAGCAGAAATATTGATCAGTGTGGGAGGGAGCTGTAGAAAGTGATTTTTGTGTTTTAGATATGAGCTCATGTGTGAGACAATGCAAGGAATTGTAAAGGTGAACTCTTGAGTTCTGAGACCTTTGACCTAATTGGTGGATTATTCCTCTGATGGAGCTAAGGAGGTACCTGTAGGCATGTGGGGAGTGGCTGGATGAGGTGAGTGACTGGAGGCATGCCTTTGGGGCTTACATTTTATTCCTGGTGAGCAGAGCTCTCTCTGTTTACGATTTTCATGACCTGAGCTGTCTTCCTCCACCATCCACCATGTTCTGCCCACAGCAAGAGCTGGCCAGGTATGGACTGTGACCTTTAAAACTGTGAGCCCTAAATAAACCTTTCCTCTTCTGTGTTGTTCTGGACAATTCCTTGGGTCGCAGTGATGAAAAGTTGACTAAACAGTGATGGAAACTAAGGAGTGCATTAGGCTTCGATTTGTTTTTTTTTTTGCTGTACAAATTCCTGAACAAAGCAATGTAGAGGAGAAAAGATTTGCTTTGACTCACAGTTTCTGAGTTTTCTCTCTGTAGTTGCATTCCTCCACTGCTCTGTCACCGAGGTTAGGGTTAGGGTTCGGGTTAGGTGTGGGGCTTAAGACTTCCGTATGTACGAATTTTGGAGAGTACAGAATTCAAAGCATGAAACAATCGGTATGTATAGATATCATTCAAAGGTGCATGTTTTCAAAATGTAGCTGTAATTTTCAACACAAGAAAATTTCCTAGAGAAGTAGAAGATAAAGGATTGTTTTCTTCTCAAGCAAATGTTAAATTGTCCATCACAGGTTTCACCCTCTTCCAGGCGCCCATTCACTTTATGTGAACTAAGTGTATGTGTTACATACGCAAAGATAGATGTATGGCAGTGTTAATAGCAGCTGTATCATAATAACTTACCAAGAAAAGCCATTACAGAGGTCCTCAACAAGAGCATGGAGTGAAGAACTGTGGTCATCCACCCAATTGGATATCATTCAATGATGAAGAGCAATAAGCTCTCAAGCCGTGAAATCACATGGAGGAACCTAAAAGTGCATATGCCTAAATGAAGGAAGGAAATCTGAAAGGCTACACAGTGCAGAATTCTTACCTATAGGCAATTATAGACAGAATATGAAAAGATCAATAGGCATTAGAGCACTAGCGGAGGGGAAGGGAAGGATAGTTACAGCACAGGGAATCTTTGGGGTAATGAAACTTCATTAGGATGTAGTAAAATGGATCCATAACATTATGCATTTTCCAATTCCAAAGAGTGAACTCCGAAGTTACTAGAGATTGTAGCCAATAATTGTCTATATACAGCTTTATAGCTGTGACAGACCTTACTAATCAAAGATGTTATAGCTATGGAAAATGTGTGTCCACAGAAGCAGTATAATGAGAATTCCTAACTAATGGTTCTTTTGTTCTAAATATAGGATGCTTTTAAAAATTGAATATTAATTTAAAAGATATTTAGTGCATCAAAATGAACTTAATATTATCTTGGAAATGTGAAGTACATTCACTACCTGATGAGCAGTATCATTCACAATATGAACAAACTAAGGGAGAATAACCTCATTAGCACATGAATAGAAGACTGAGAGATGGTATAAATGGGCACTTTCCTGATAGGGCTAGTTACCACCACTCTCTGTAGCCCTGCCCAGTAGGAAACCATAGTCCTACAGTCCTAAACCTGCTGCAGGAACCCCCGGCCCAGCATCCTGAGGAGCTTTGGACACAGAGGCAATGCCTGACCAGGATGAAGTTGCCTCCCACCTCACTTCACCTGTGCAGCACAGCAATGGCTACTGTCCATCAGAGGGACTTAGAATATAGGAGAGGTAAACAGCAAGTCCTCTCCAGTTGTTCTGATCTCCAGAGACTGCTGTGAAGGTGACCTGGGTAAGGGGGTTTCTGATGTGTGGCTCCTCTTTTTCATGGCCACAGAATGACCTGTGGTAATCATGGACCCTGCACCTTACACTGGTCCTCAGGAAGGAAGGTTCATCCCTGGGAGGACATGTTAAGCTCTGGGCAGTGGGCACTAGTCACCATTGGACACGCAGCATGGCAGTGGTGTCCAGAGTCCTAAGAGGGACTCAGGGCAGGACTAGGCAGGCATGCTCAGGTGAACACCAGAGGATCAGGGTCAAAGAACTAAGTGGGAAGCTGTGACATCATGTGTGGACCAAGATACTTCAGCACCCTGGGGTTCATTTGTCTGTGACCTCCAGAGAAGATGTTCTGCAGACAGGAGGACCAGCTATTGGGGTCTGGGGTCCTTGCTCCAGAATTCTTTGGGGGATTTAGGACAGGGGTACTTATTTGAGTGTATCCACTTGGCTTGGTGTATCCACTTGCTCCAAAAATAAGTGATCCCACTATCAGCCCAAGCACATGCATCATTGGATATGTTGGTCCAGCCTGAGATGACAGTAAATAGTCTATAGTGAGGTGGTTACATGTGTCAGTCACACAGCCCTGCACTGAGTCCAGGAGGGGAGTTGAGACCCATCTAGTACACCATTTTAAAAATAGTTGTTTCCAGCCAGGAGTCACGCCTGGAGTAAACTGAAAGTCCAAAGCATCTTCTACTATTTACCCAGATGCCTGAGCTATTGGAAGCTCCTCTTCTCTGCCCTGGGCATCTGTCGGTTGCAGTGTGAGCAGCAGGTGTCAAACTGAAGGGCATTGAGCAGTGTGTGCATAGAGTTAGGTTCTGGGAGGAATTTTGATGGGTTCCTCTTGAGGTTCATTTGCTTGAGGTTCATCATATACACCTGGCTATATCCTCCATTTCTCCATCCCATGACCTTTAGAAATCTATAAGCCTCCATTATCCTTCACTTTCACCCAACCATTCTAGTATGTAGTCTCTGGACCAGCATTCTATAACCTTTGTGAAAAAAAAAGAATAAAGAAAAACAGAACAGAACAAAGACCATTTTACCCTTTTCCAAGGACTATAGTCTGACCCTCCTGACCTTCAGTGACTCCTGCAAACTCGATCACCAGTATCTTCCTTCCCCTCCCCTGTATCTTCTCCCATAGTCAGTGTGAAACAGCCTCAAATCCACAGGGGTCAACCTTCAGGCAACTTAGCCCCTCTGTGAATTAAGCCTCCTTCTGACCACTACCCACCACCCCCTAGCCCTGCCCTGCTCCTGGGTGTCTCAGCACACTCATGACCTAGACCACCCTCTCTTGGGTTCCCTCATATACTGTGCACTTCCTTTCTCCCTCCCCATGTCTGACCTCACCCCAGCTCCAGCTCCTTTACTTACAGTCTGAATTTGCCCTAGTCCACCATCCACCAATATGTGCTCCTCCTCACCGGCTCGTTTCCCCAGAGCACACTTCCATCACAAGCTTTCCACTGACCATTGACCCCCTTTGTCAATGACTGTGCATTGTCACCAAACCCTTGTTCCTGTCACCTTCCCATCCATCCACCCAGACCCAGTGACTTTATGTCTGTGACTTCCTTGCTGACTCTGCCCTATGTGGTCATAAGCCTGGTATTGACCTGAACCATGGAGCAACATGTCACATGCTTTGGTTTCTCCCATTCCCTCTCCTCCCCATGATTTTTAGAACTCATTCAAAGCTCTCTGCTCCACCATCTCATGTCTATCATCCCAGTTCCCTGTGCCCTCTGCTCACTCTCATCTCTTACACAGCCATGTACTCTCCCTACCTCAACATTCCACTTATAAACAGTTGCCCTGGGTGTTTTTAGTACATGCCCTTGAGTGCCAGTGTTCACATGGGGAGGGAGTTCTCAGGCAGTCACTGGAGAAAGCTGAGTCCTGAGCCTCTCAGCAAGACACCAGGCAGGTTCCAGAGTGGGCAATCTCCCAGGCTGTGCAGGACTAGATCCATCTCTCTACTAGTCACTGGTCCACCCTTTATTTCCTCTGCATTCTCATCACAGGAAAGTTATTTACTGGGAAAAGTCTACTTATTCCACCCATAACTCAGTTACTAGCTGGGGTTTAGTATCGCACCTTGAAAATCCAGCATTTACCACGTCACTTCCACAGCCTCTAAATGTTGGTGTTTTCCTGGGAATTCATAATAATACTTGAGGGGTTTGCCCTATCAGAATCTCCTCTGTACATGACACAGGCTTTCCCATGAAATAAGACTTAGCCTTTAATCAACAAAGCCTTAAAACTCAAGCTCCTTCAAATTTTACCCAACGTGTCTAATTTCACAGGAAAGGTCAGTGAGTCATGTGGCCTTCTGAGAAGTTATCATGTGCTGACAGATGGGACAGAGGTATTAGAGCAATCAAGAGCAAAGAGATTAGTGTCCTATGATAGTTGCTTTTCCACAAAGTCTCTCCATGATGTTGTTGTCCAAGATCCCATGTGTACCTTTCCCTCCCCCTTGGCAGTTCTCCACCTGTGGGACTGTGCTGACACAGGAGTATTTAGGTTACTACAATGTAACCTAAATATTTAAATGTTTTCTGATTTAGAGAGAAGGAAGTACGACTTTTTAAGGGCACCTTAAAAAGGGACCTGCCCATCTGTCCACCTTTTTGAAAGAGAGCTGTGGATATTTTCACAAAATGTGAAAGTGTGAGATAATTCTGTGACTCTTGTAGAGATCCAAGAGAATAGGTGTGAATCCTAGATGTGAAACCAGGTATGTCCTTCCTTGTGGACAGCAGGGAACAGGAGTATGGGGCTCCCACAAGCTTCCCTTTCTCCTATCCACTACAGTCTGGGTGGTGAGGAGTGGATCTGGCAAATGCTCCATAGGAAAGGAATTGGCATCACACCCAAGAATCTCTGAACACAGGAAAACAAACCCTTGAAAAAGAACTGCCTTGTTGCTTGCAACTGAGAGAGAGATTTTCTTTATTTCACTGTGTAGAAAACAATTCTCTCCTTTATTCCAGGAGTTGATGCTAAAAATGTTTTCCCAAACTCTGTTTTCACAGGTATCCAACAAAACAAAATTTGGAAAGAAACATTTCTGGAAGTTGTAAACTAACTGATAATGCTAAGGAGAATCATCCTACAACAGTCTCCACCACTCAATTCTCCACTGCATTTGCATCAGATGAACTTTCCAGGAGTGCAGCCCTTGGGTATCTGCTGTGATTCAACTGACTTTGAAGGACTGGGAACTAATCCATTCCATTTGCCTCCAGCAACATGAACTAGGATGGCTGTCTATAGGATGCTCTGCATGGGGTAAGGATGACCAGTTCTCTTCCCCTCCACCATGACCATATGGGTCCCACAGTCAGCCACCTGAGGACCCCAGTGCCCTTGATGGTTAGAAAGTCAAGTGACTCATCCTTCTATTTCTCTATTTCTGCTTTCAGTATGAAGAACAATGAAACCCTTGAATATTGTGCAAAACCTTGCAACATTTTTAGGCAACTTTTGACTTATAGTTTGGTACTGGGGACTGAAATCAGAGGTGCTTTACCACTGAGTACCACTGAGCTGCATCCCCAGCATTTTCTTTTTTCATTTTTGAGACATGGTCTTGCAAAGTAGTTGAGACTGGACTGAGACATGGAATGCTCCTGCTTAGCTTCCTGAGTGCTCAGATTTCATGCATGTGCCACAACACCCAGCAGGACTTTGTTTTATTTATGCAGACAAAACAGAGTCTGGATAAAATGACTGCAGTAGACTCACGGCTCATGAGAATAAAGGGGCTGACAGTGGGGAAACACACTGCAATTAGGTCATTGGTGTTCACCAACCACCCTGTGGGGATGGAAAATTGACCAATATGAAGATTTAATAGGGAGGAGAGGGTGTGGAAAGTCACAAAGGTGCACACCAGGACAAGGATTCTCTGGGTGGCAATGGACTCAGGACAGGATCTGGGGCAAAATTTGGTGCTGTGAATGTGCTGAACCTGCTGCTTGTGTCTGTGCAGCATGAGAACCATGGAGCCACTGCACCAGATCATGAGCACAGAAAATACGACTTCAGGAAACACAAACAATGTTGCATATAATGAGACTGTTAATTTGTCACGGCCAGCAGAAGTACAGTACCCATAATCTCTTTTCTCTGTTGTGTTTTCACTACTCTATTTGCCAAGCATATAGAGAGGAAAAATGGAATTCACTACCAGGTACAGGATCCAGCAGAGGAAAATGGAGAAGCCAATGTACTTTGCAGCTTTGCCTTTGAGATTCTTCCAACAGGAGTCCATGGGGCTGATTCTGATATTCCAGAAGATGCTCAAGAGGCAGGTGATTCCAATGGACACACTCCTGCCCACTCACTGAATATACAAAATAAATTTGCATCCAGAATCACTGAAGAAATATTTCAACCCAAAAGCTGTCATTGGGGAATTCCTCTACTGATAATGACCAAAGAGTTGGCTATCATCAGGTGCCTGAGAATTAAATCTGTGGACCTCAATTTGCACTCATTGTGGGAAAGTACTAAATAGAAATAAAGCAGAGAGAAATTTCCCAGAATTCCAACAACAACCTGTGATAAGAACATCAGTCCTATTGCCACGTTTGTGGAGGCCATTTGTAATTCAGGATACTGTCATTTACATTATGGCAACAGTCAGTCCTCTCAGAAAAATGACTCATTAAGATTAGCTGTGCCCAAACAGAGAGATGATGCACACCTGTAGGCACTTGCTACCTGAGGAGCTGAGGTAGGAGAATCACTGAAGCCCAGAAGTTTCAAGCCAGTCTAAGCAACATAGTGAGATCCCCTTCTTAAAACGTTTTTTGACACCAAGAGTAATTTTCATTGCATGCCACTGTGGGATTACAAAGATCTCAATATGCACATGTTCCTGGGGAGAACTGACAGTGTGCTTCATAGAAAAGTGAGCCTTGATGATAACGTGATCCTAAAATGGGAGGAGCAACAAAAAGTGAGAGCAAAAGCTTAGAAAAAAATAAGCATTCATTTAATTCTTCAGAATGAACTACTGACAGTCACATTGGAAAAAAGAACTTTAATAGCCATTCACACCATACATCAAATCGAATCTCAGGGAATTTCTGACCAAAACTTAAAATATAAGCAATGGAAAATTGATAATAACAAAAAGAATATTTCTGTGGTTTTAAGGAAGAAAATGTGTATTAAACATCAAAAGACATCAAGCAAATTGCCAAGTTGATAAGTTAAGATACATTAAATTGAAACTAACTTTCATCAAATGCTATACACAGGGTGAGTGAGTTAGATGACTCCAGTGCTAATAAGTCTTACAATCTGTACAAAAGAATTTAAATAGCTGAACCTTTCCAACAGGCACTTCAAAACAAAACAAAACAAAATAAAATTAGAAAGCATCATTTAATGAATAGCAAACATGGGTGGGAAGTTCAGTGTCTCTATTTAAACCACTCCACAGTATAAGAACATGCCAACCAGAATCTAAAATAAAATGGTAGGAAATACCACAATTGACAAGGATGAAGATAGGCCAGGAATCTCATGGACTGGCAATGGATATTAAAATTGGTGGAAACATATGGCAATACTGGTGGTGTCCACTGACTGGATCAGATATAAACCTGTGTGCCTGGAATTCCAATCTGGAGAATGATCATGTACTCCTCCAGAAGTTGCCCCATGCCTATTTTGGATTTAAAGAATGCTAGACTGACCTGAGGTTTAGTTCTTCAAGTAACAGGAACGGAGGGAGAGAGGGAAAGGAAAGTAGTACAGACTGAAGTAGAGTGAATCATATGCCATGCTTGCAGAATTATGTCAAAATGAGCCTGAGTAGCATGTGTAGCTACAATATGCTAATACAAAATGTGAAAACAAATGAGTAGGAAAAGCTATCCATAAGGAACCCAAACAGATGTTCCATAATAGTGTGATTTATTATTTAAAATAAATGAATGGAAGAAAATCCCCTCTAGACACAGTTCCACAACAGAAATATCCATTGGATGTCTTTCCTGGAATAAAAATATGCTGAAGTCTATAAAGAAATCATTAAAAAATATTACTTTGTTGCTAAACTAGGAAATATGAAGTACTAATATCTGATAAAGTAGTTTAGGATAGAAATGAAGTCCTGGCTGACTTCAACTAAAAGCTTCACTGCCCTGACAGCTACATTGTTGAAACCGGAAGGAATGAAACCAGATTTGTGGAGGCAAGAGACATGTCAGTAAAAGCTGGAGAATATAAATTCTGTGATAAATGAAATTAAATAAAAAGGAAAATTTCATGAGTTTCATGTTGATATTGGAATACTATAAATCTGGAGAAAATACCAGATTCATTTGGTCCCTACAACCACTGTCCAGTTCTCATCATTACAATGTTACCTTCTCCTGTGTGTTCTCATGGAGAGCAGACTCGCCTCAGCCATCACAGCACAGGGATTTAGAGGAGATGTGATTCCTGTCTGCATTAGGTGGATTGTAATGTAGAGTTGGAAGAAGAGCATCTTTTATTCCAGAAATAGTGCCAGGTCTTGGTTTCTGCCCCGATGAGGTGATTCTTACAGATCCATGCTCATCTTTACTACAGGCATGAAGACATTACACACACAGTCATGATAGAATTTCAAAAATATGTAACATGATTTTCTAAAGTACCGTGAAGAGCAGACCAGTTGCTAACCATAGACAGTAAGCCCCTTCCATATCGGGATTCCCTATCAAGGAGATTTTGACCTATGAACATCCTCAGCTTTTATTTTATCAAATAACATTGGGAGCCAGGAAAAATTTGCATGAGGTCAGGGACATAACTCTTTTACTAAGTCAGGTCATTACAAAACAATTGTTCCTCTCCCTAGTCAATATTTGAACTGGATTTATTTCTACCTCAAATCCTTTTCCAGAAATGAGCACTGCCTCCAACTTCCCTCCTTACATACTCTGCCTCTGTGACAGAAATAGAAAATACTCACTGTGCTTCTTTTGTACAAGGTGCTGGGCTCAGTGTGAGGTCCTGACAGCCTACATGGAGGGAGCCAGGCAGCTGCACCCTGAGATAAGGGTCTGTGCTCCTGTGACCTCACTTCCCCTCAGGGACTCAATTATCCTTTCACCTGTCGGCAATGACAGGGCAGGTCTGGGGAGTCCAGGACTTGGCTGGAAAAGTTTCTTCCCACTTGCTAATTACTAAGGCAATTATGAGTTCATTGTCAGTAACTTCAAAGGAAGTGTTGAGGTGTTTGGAAGAGGCTGTTGCTTTTATAATCCCTGGAGGCTGACAGGGTCTCTATGGAAGGTTCAGGAAATATAGACGTGTGACCTGTGAGGGAATGATTGAGAGTTTGTTTGTCTCACTGGACTCCAGGTTTGCCTAAGTTCTTGACCCCAATTCTTGCTGATTCTGTCTTCTTGACCCTGCTTCCAAATCCCTTCCCCTTTAGGGAGAGGCTGGGTCCAGGAAACAGACCTATCCTGTGACCCTGTGGCCTCATCTCCAGGCAGGCCAGGCTATGGAGAGTGCTGACCACACCCAGAGCAAGCGCTCCTGATTGTAACATCTGATGGTGTCATCACATCCTTGCCTTGGCATGGAGCTTGTCACTAGAAAAGAAGACTCTGTCAGAGATCAGCCAACAGGATGGGTCACATGGAGTGTCTGCTGAGGGGTACTAAGTGGAGGCATCAGGGAGTGGAGCCTTGGGAACAGGGAATCTGCCATCAACACTAGGATGAACCTGGGTTTCAGTGATGAGACTTGAGTATGATGTAACCCCTTTCCATGAGCACGTTCAAAAATATGTTATTCACCATTTTTCTTGGAGTCTTGAAGGAGCCAGCTCAGCCTGCAAATGCCCAAAGATGAGCTTTGAAACCGTGACTGCTTGTAACATCTCTGTTCTCTGGTACAGCAGCAGTGGACATGTAACAGCTGGAGGAGATGTCAGCCCATCATCAAGAGCAGCTGGACCTCCAGCGTGCATGCATGCAATGCACAGGGTGAACTCCAACCTTCAAACCTGCAAAAGAGTATGGAATGTGAGGACCTTCTGGAGTGGGTAGTCTCCCTGCAGTCAGCCACAGTGACCCTCTGGGTTGATGATCTGGACCAATGGGCTGTGCTCCAGACTGTGATCAAGCACCCCATGGTGGACAATGGCTGTCTTCCCTCTCTTGGCAATGATTAAATAGAAAATTTCCAGGAACATTCTGTACCCAGGGCCTGGAAACACTAGGGACAAGATAGATGAACAGGCCCTACCATGAGAACTATGTGACCAGATGTCTCCATGGCATGCAGGCTGTTGTTCTTATGGCCTGTGAGAACTACCCTGTGGTTGATGACATCGTGTGGGAGCCAGGGCTTCTCATGGTATTTAGCAAGGTGTGGAGGAGATACAGGAGTGCTGGACCAGCTATCAGGAAGAGAAGGACATGGGAAGAGCCCCATCCTTCAGGCTCCTGGGCTTGAGTACCAACTCTCCTTAATGCCTCAAGTTGAGTTAGAGCCACTCATCTCCCTGTTCTTCTGGAACTGAAGGGTCCTGAAGCCCTCTGCTCATTTTTTCAATGGAGAAACCCAAGAGTCCTACTTTTTGCAGTATTTATTCCCACAATATGTTTGTAAATTCTCAGTCTAGATGGTACAATCATTGTATTTTTCTTTCAGGTGTCCCCAGTTCCAGGTGTTTTAAGAAAGCACAAAGAGATGTTTCTTCCTAGGAGTATCAGTATGGGATTAGGAATCTCTAGTCATGCCTCTCCTCCACAACCAGGGAACCAGATGCCAGATGGTGCCTGATGTCAGACATACAGAAGAAGTGGTAAGGGTGGACCTGTAGTGGGTAACTGACCCAGGCCTGCATATCACATAAACTAAGGGCACTGTCTATAAGAATTAGTACTCTGGAAAAAGAGAGATCTCCTGCCCATTCCTGCCAAAGGGTTTTCAGGGAACCTAATTAGCACCATTCACTCCTTCCCTTGGATTGTGAGGACCTTCCCTAGGATCCAACTACTTCCTTTTGAAGTGTAAATGCCCCTGCAAAGGCCCAAGGCTAGAGAGTTACTGAAAGCTTTGTAAGAGGAGCCAGTCTCCCTTATGGGCTCTGCTTTTGTAAACACAATTCCAGCTGGAAAAATTTTACACACAATCATATAGCATGTTTTGAAATCCTGTGCATAATCATGTATCATTTTAGACTAGAAAATTTTTGACCCTAGATAGTCTATAAATGTTGTGAAAAACCAGAAAGGTACTCCCAGAATTTGGAGTGCTAATCTCCTCTGGGCACACCAGCCTGAAATAAAGTTTGGTTTCTCCCACTCATCAAGTGCCATTTGCCACTTCTTGAATGGTTCCCATAACAGACCCAAAACCTGAGAAGTAACTAGTGAGCCCCGTCCTTGGCCATGCCTGATAGCACTTAGGGGAAGACTGGGCCTCTGTGCCAAGCATGTCCCAGACAGGCCTCATTAAATGTGCAGGCTCCTACTGGGTCTGCAAGTGCACAGGGTAGAAAGCTGAAGTTTTCCAGATGAGCCTTTTCCCACTTTCTCATAGTGAGGGCTGACAGGGCTGTGGGTGGGGGTTTGACTGTGGGATTCAAGTGCTCAACAAGAAGCTGCTCTCTAGCTTTTGCTGAAATCAGATAGACACTGCCTTTTGTGGCATGCCCATAATAGTACCAAAGGACAGTTTCCAACCTGTGTTATATGTTATAATTACTATGTATGTATGTATGTATGTATGTATGTATGCATGTATTTATTTATTTATTTATCTGATCAAATTAGTTTTACTTGACAGCAGAATGCATTTCCACTCATTGTACACAAGTGGAGCACAACTTCTAATTTCTCTGGTTGTACACAATGCAAGGTCACACCATTCTTGCAATCATACATGTATATAGGGTAACAATGTTCATCTCAATCCACCACCTTTCCCAGCCTACAGATAAGCTTGAGTCCCCCGACCCTCATTAATGTTTCCAATGAGCTCCAGCCGCTCATCTCCCTGTTCTTCTAGCATTACAGGGTCTTGAAATCCTTTGCTTAGTTTTCTAGGGGAGAAACCAGATTCACAATAAATAAGCAACAATTCCATCATGAATTAGGCTGCTACAAACATTGATGTGGCCACATCACTGCAGTGTGCTGATTATAAATTCTTGGCTATATACTGAGAAGTGGGATAACTGGATCAAATGCTGGTTCCATTCTAAGATTTTTGTTTGTTTGTTTGTTTTTGACAAATCTACTTTCCAGAGTGGTTGCACCAACTTGCAGTCCCACCAACAATGTATGAGTTTTTCTTGTTATTTGTTTATCTTTCACAAACATCATATCACCCCCACTTTTTAAAAATATGACCTGGTTATGCCTACCCCACTAATAGCCTAGTCACATTGTTGGCAATTTAATTAATTAATTAATTATTTTAAGAAAGAAAAAAAGAAGAAATGTCAACAAAAATCTTGTTCAGGCCTGGGGATATTGCTCAATTAATTAGAGTGTTTGCCTCACAAGCACAACGTCCTGGGTTCAATCTCCAGCAGTGCAAAAAAAAGAAAAAAAATCTTTTTCATTGTTAGTTTTCACATCCTTAATTGGTATCATTTTATAGCATTCAGGAAAAGAAAATACAGAATCACACAAAGCATCTGAGAAAAATATTTCATGAGGTGAGAGTAAAAGGAAGATCAGAGTGTCAACTTTAATATTACATATCATTGGATTCATTTCTATAATGAAATATAAGTTAATTTGGAAATAATGATATGGGAATATTGTTGGAAAATGACTTAATGCACATTACCCCCTCCATGGTAGAATTCTAAACAGGACACTATGCTCAGTAAATTGTTTGCAAGGGTCCTTCAGAAATAAAAGAACCAGCATTAGACACATCAACTAGGATACTCTACCGTTTTTATGAAGCATCACGTTAATGATACAGGTATTAACAATCAATCAGGATAGAGGATTGTTTCCCTGGCGTTGAAGACTGAACACCTAAGAAACACCAAAGTAAGAGCAAAAACTTTCATTGAAAAGATAGAACACACTGAAAGAGAGGCAGAGATTGGTCCACAGAGCCAGAAGAAGGAGTCCAAGTTGGTGACTAGTGCCCAGGGAAGTGGGGGTGTCCTCTCCTTGTACACATTTTAGATTTCCTTTGATCTTATGCCCAATTTGCCTCTTATCTTGCCTACCTGACCAAACGGTGGAGTGACCAAAAAGTGGAGTGATCTAAGACCTTTATGGAAGCCATTCAGGGCTACCCACAGGAAGGAAGCACCACAAGGGGCATTCATTAACAACTCTTTGCTGGGAGGAACAGTTTCCTGAAGGCAGGTATCCCTGGCAACAGGTTGGAGGAGAGGGAAATGTCCTGAAGCTTTAGCATTTTATTTCCTCTCCTTCTGAACCTGCCCCTATTCCTGATCTGACTGGATCACTCATTACCTACCCTGACTGCCTTTTGCCCCTTGGCCTCATGAGCAAATGCTGCCTTCTCAACCCAACAGCACTGGATGGTTATCTGAATATCTACACTGTGTATGCAGAGAAATAAGGAGCACTCATTGGCCAAGTAAATAATGATGAAATATAAATCATGATGGTTAAAACTCAATCCTTTGCTCCTGCCTAGTTGAACTCCATCTTCTACCCATTGTCACCTGAAGGGTTTGAGGGACACAGGCCACACAGGCTCACCATCACTGCTGACCTATTTCAACGTCTGGATATTAACAAAATCACCATTACATTTAGTAACTACCTAGAGATCATGAAATTCACAGAAATCCATTAGGCTCCTGGTTATGGTTCACTAAAGGGAAGGGATACAGTTACAGTCAGCCCAGGGAAGAAGCTGATAGGCAGAGCCCAGGAGAAACTTCCAATATGGAGCTTCCCACCATGCTCCCTGTGGGGTCACAGATGCACTGATTCCCCACTATATGAGACAACACTCATGGATACTGTCAGCCAAGGTGGCTCATCTATGTCTTAGTGTCCAGAGGCTCACCTGCAGCTTTTCACACACTGTCCACATAACTGAGTTTATCCTCAGCTCCTCTTGAGGCTGGGCACTTACCCACACAGTTCATATCATTAGAGTGTCTGATACCAAAGGCCTGGGCAAACACAACCACTCCCTTTAGGCATCACATTCCAGGGGCCTGGAAAATACTACCCAATGGCTAAAGGAAAAGGCCTGATCTCACTTGGCTCAGACTGATTTTCCACTTCAGTCTCCCTCCTGGTCTTCTGCTGAAGGATGTCTTACAGCAAACTGAGCATGTTTGCTTGGCAATCTGCATTTTGTACAGCACTGACAGGACCCAAGCCGCTGTGGGATCATGAGAGTATGTCCAGACCTTGGAAGACACAGAAAGGAGCAGAAATAGGTTTAAAGAAACAGTGACTCCATCCTATGGATTTATTATGTTCATTAGCACATCCTGGTATGAAGGATTGATTATTCATTTCACCCTCAATCTATCAACAATACTTTGGGTTCCCTCCGTCTTCAGTACATACTCTATTTGCAAGTCAATCTGCAGAGCCATGTGGCTCATCACATGCTTCCCAAAAAGACACACGCTCACACACAAACACAAACACACACACACACACACAAATGCATGTGTCCCCTCATATATGTGCACTCTCACATGCTCACAGTCAAATGCTGACACACACAGCCTTCTTATGATCTCATCGTTACCTCTCAACTTCATTAACATTTCAAATACAGACCCCAACACTACACTTATGGCTCTACTCACTTTCACTCATTCAGTCACACAGTCACTTATTGTTCATATGTTGCAGGAATTTTTCTCTTCTACAAAGTTGTGCATGTCTTTAAATCTGTGAATACCAGAATATGAGTTGTCATGGCTACCCTTTATGTTGTCCCCCATCACATGACACCAGGACAATATTTTGCATGCACAGCATTTAGGCACCATTCTAATCATTGTTCCAAGATGTCATTAGAAAGTTGGAGAGTGTGTGGAGTGACTGTGACAGGGTGAGGGTGGGAGGATGTGGAGTACAGAGGTCACAGGGTTAGGGTGGTGCACAGGGCCTGGGGCTTAGTGGGTGGGTCTATGCAGAAAGAGAGAAATGGCAACAGGCAGCTGCATGAGGGCTAAAGGGTCTGGTGTTTCTAGACTACACTGGGCAGCTTAAGGTTCACGATGGGCAATGTGTGTTGTGTAGCAGAGGAAATAAGATATGTTTTGTGTGGGGGTTTTTAGGGTACAGCAGTCTGATAGTTTCCCATAGGCTCTTTGTCTCACTCAGTCACATTCCTTCTTGGCTTCCTGGTGGTCCAGTGCACCGGCGCCCTTAGCCTCTTGCATGCCTTACCACATTCCTGGGCTCCACCTCCCTATTCAAATCTCCATTCCTACCTTGCCTCCCTTACCCACTGCCTGGAAGAATCTGAACTTGGTGTTGACTTCTGTGCGGGGTGAAAGGTAAGGGTCTAGATTCATTCTTCTTCATATGGCGATCCAGTTTTCCCAGCACCAGTTGTTAAAAGGCTACTTTTCTCCAACCTCAGTTTTTCACACTCCTCTGAACAATCAGATGATTGTGTCGATGTGTATTTGTCTCGGTCCTCTGTTCCATTGGAGTCCCTGTCTGTTGAAATGCCAATGCCATGCTGTTTTGACACTACAACTGTCTAGTATAATTTGGGATCAGGGAATTATGATGCCTAGCTCTTTATTGAAGTGGTCTTTCACCTCCTGAATTTGCTTTCTTAACTTATTCCTCAGAACTTCCTGTACCTCACTGGACATTTATAATAATCATCTTTTAATAGTCTTTCTCTGGAATTCCTCCACTTCCTTTGTTGTTAAATTTTAAATTTGTAGGTAAGTCTTGTTTACTTGTTTCCTTTTCTTTTCAAATGTCTTGATTGAACATTTATTTGGATGAATTCCTCTTCCTCTTTCATGACTTTGTTATGTGGGCTGTAGTCATGTTTCTATGGTAAGTCTGTGTTGGTATCTTTCAGCTTCAATGCTTAGCTTTAGTGCAATCAAGTGTGAACTTCAACCTCCAGTTCTTCTTAGTTTGCTACTGTAGAAATGCTGATTTCATTCCTTCTTGGAGAGTTTGCAGTATTATTGATTCTCTCAGCTCTCTTGAAATCTCTTTGAGCATTTGGTATATAAGCATATGTCCAGGAATCAGACCTGAGGTCCCTCTAGCTGTTCCTATTCAGAGCCTGGTTATTCATTTGGGTTTTTCTGCCCTATTCTCGGTGTTAACATATTTTTGGAGCATGAAGGAGGCTAGTGTGCAGGGAAGTTCAGTGTCACTTTGCTGAGCTGTGAGTGCAGCTCAGCAGAAGAGTCTCTATTCTGTAAACCTGAAGCTAATTAAGAAATCCCTGGAATTATGATGGAGGGCCATTTCTCAGGCAGGTGATAGGTAGTCCTTATCACTAAATAACCCATTTTAGAAAGCAAGAATCAAGCAGTAGCAAAAATAATAGCAACCAGTATACAACCTTAAAATAAATGTCTTGTGCCTATGCTAATTGCCACACAAAGAGGAGTGTTGGGGTCCATGTTTAAAACCAGCAGCAACAATAATTAGCCATGAACCAGGTGTACTTATGTAAACACAGAGGGGTTTTGGTAGCCAGGACATAAAGGTGAATGAGAAATCTGGGGGCAAGACCAGAACAAAGTAGCATGGAGAGGTTCTTCTCAGGAGGTCAACTTCCTAGTTGACAAAAGTCCTCAGACACAAGAAGGGGACCCAGTCAAACAGACAATTATATACTGGTGTTTCTAAGTGGGAAATACAATAGAAAATCTAAAACAGACATGTGGACACAGGGACACCAATCAATAGGAGTGAGGAGACTGTGAATGGAGCCGAGGTAAGGGAAGGAAAATATTCTAGAGACCATGGAAAGCACTGACCAAAACAACGCACTGGAATTCTGTCTCTGGGGCCCCTTCTCTTCAACGTATCTCTGTTGCTTTTGCAACAAACCACCTTCTTAAGGGACATCTCTGTGCCCTGTTCTTCATTTCTTTGCTGATTGGAGACAATGAACCCAGTATGCCTAGAGGGTAACAACCGTGTTAAACAGTAGCAGCAGCTACATGAGCTGTGGTAGTAATAACTGCAACGACAGCAAAATGAAACCAAAAACTAATGCACGGAAGACCCCATCCCTCTTTGCTTTTCCCAGCCAGTATCACCCTGAGCACATTCTTTTGTGCTGATTGCACTTTGGCTCAGTCAGGCGCCCTCTGGACCCAGTAGTGGACATTAGCTGGGGCAGCACATCAGGCCTTTTATGAATTTCCAGACTCCTCTCATGACAGCTGCCACATGACCACTTCCAGTAGTCCTCCCAGCTCTGCTCAACACCAGGGACACCTAGAGCACAGTCTGACCCTCAACCTGATACACTCTGTCTGGGTCAGTCCAGGTCAGTCTCCCTGTTCCACAGGTTCCTCTGTGCAAAATTTATCCACACTGCTCTTCTGCCTCCCAACCCTCATTCTGTGGTGAACTGGTGGCTCTAACACTGCCCGTCATTCATGGCTAGGCTGGTGTCTCTAAGGAATCATTTCTTGTTTGATGTTTGATTTTCTGTGAAATTCTGGTGAAAGTTGGTGAATTCCCTTAGTCACCCACCTCACTGAGATGCAGGATGCCTGCTGTTTGGGTCTTGAGCTGCAGAGCAACTGGAAAATGTACCCTTCCTCTAACCCACCACTTTCCTGGGCTTTTTGGTGCCATTTTTGCCCTACCCCTTGGTTTCCCTGTTCCAAGGACCCCAGTCTGACTCTCCTCACCTTCATCTGCTCCTGCATACTGTCACCTGTGTCTTCCTTCCCCTCACCCTTTATTTCCTGCCAGACCCCACATTTCAGTCCATTCCCTGTGTCCTATGTCCAACATCCTCACCGCACAGTGCTCAACTTTCAGGCATCCTCAGCTCCTCAATGACCTGCAGCCTGCCCCTAACCACTACCCACCACCCTCTAGCCCCTGCCCTTGGCTCCTGGATGCTTCAGGTCAGATATAACCACTATACCCCACAACACTTTCCTGCTTCCTTCACCTTCCTGTGCACACCCTTCCTCCCTGCCTACATCTATCTCCTCCCCAGGCTCCACCTCCTTTTCTTATGCTGTGTATCTGCCATGATCCATGATCATCCAAGGTCTGCCTCCTCCCTCTGTCTCCTATTCCCTCACAGTATGCTTTTATCACATTTTCCACAGAAGCTTTATCCTTATTTGCCCTTTAATTGTGTATTTCCCAGTTCCTCTTGGTTCCCGTAACATCCTGAAATCTTTATCCTCCTGGAACCCAATATGTCGATACCCTTAACTTCCTTGCACATGAACTCCCTTTGCAATCTTAAGTCAGATATTGACTTTATCCACTGAACAAAGTGTACTCTTTTTTATATTTGATCCCTCTGCATGCTCTTTTCTTTTCATGTCCCCTACTCGAGGCTGTGCATCATCAACTTGTGCCTCTGGTCCCTCTGCCTGTGCCATCTTGTGTCATGTGTCTTGCAGTCACACACTTCCACTCCCTACATGCTACACAGGTAAACAGTTGCTGCTGGTGGTTGTTGACAAATGCTCCAGTTGGAGTGTTCACACAGTGATCAAGTTTTGAGTCAGGTCAAGGAGTGGAAAATTATGAGAAATGAGTTTATCAGTGAGGCACCAGACATGCTAGAGAATCAAGATTCTTCATGAATATGCTTTTTAGGGCATATCAGGGGTCATACTGATCCCTCCAGCCTCTGCTAGGGTGCTCCTTTCACTGTGCTGTAGCTGCACAGTGGTTGCCTTCAGGGCAGCCTTGGAGCTGAAGGGAAGGGGATAGATTAAGATAAGTTCAAATGATAGAATTCTCTCCTTGTGCCTGCCTTGTGGACTTCAAAAGGTGCTCTGTGGGGAACCACATTGCTTTTAGCTGGGGCCTCCAAACTAGGTCAGGACAGCACAAAATTTTATACAGTGCCCCATCACTGTTTCAGGTACCTGTGATCAACTGCAGATGAAATGGAGAATCTCAGAGAGCAGAGCACTCACACCTTGCTTTCATCAGTACCAGTCATCACATTGTTCTACTTTATTACAAGTTCCTGTCCATACTTTATAGCTGAGCTTTATCATATGTATGTGTGCATGCATAGGAACACAGTGTATAGGGTTCAGCACCATGAATGGATTCAGGAATGCATGGGGGATCATGGACTGCATCCCCTCACAAGGAAGAACTAGTGCATGAGCACTTCCATTGCCCAGCGCAGCAGATCCCAACTGGAAGGGCAAGATCCACCTACCAGTTCTTCTCTGAGCTTCTCTCTTATTCGCCTCCATTCTCTAAACACACAAACAGTACACTTTTGAAAAATATCTATTAATTCCACATATATTACAGATAGTTTCTGTGTTTGGTTTCACCCCTAAACAAAATCTCTCCATGAGATATAAATATATGAGATAAATATAAGGATTTTTTTCTCCTATAATATTTACCACTCATTCCTCTACTGCATTTGGCTCTGGCAAGCATTTTCAGGAGTCATTGTAATTAAAATGACTTCGAAGGACTAGAAACTGATCCATTCAGTTTGCCTCCAGCAACATGGAGGATTCTTTATATAGGAAGAGGACAACCAGCTCCATTCCTGTCCATCATGTCCATGGAGGTCCCACATTCAGTCAGTTGAGGACCCCAGGGCACTTGAGGATTGACAACAGAAACACAAGTGACTCTTCCATAAGTTTCTCTTTTGGTATTTTGAGAGGGAATAATAATAAAAAAAAGCAATGCACATTTTGCAAACAAAATGCAATTCATATTATGATCAGATTGGGTAATTTTGTATTCCTTAAAAGCAGAGCCTAAATAGAATGGAGTCACATCTCCCGAGAAGAAAGGGGCTGACAGTGGGAGAACACATGGAGATCAGTACATTGATGTTCACCAATCACCAAGTGGGATTAAAATAAAGGGTTATATAAACAATTTAATAGGGAGGTGAGGATGTGGAATGTCACAAAGGTTACCACCAGGACAAGGATTCTCTGGGTGGCTCTGGACTCATGGCATAATGAGGGGGAAACTTTGATGTTGTGAATGTGTTGAACCCACTGCTTGTGTGTGTACAGAAGGAGAATCATGGAGCCACTTGACCAGATTATGAGCACAGAAAATATAACTTCAGGAAATACAAATAATGCTGTGTATAATGATTCTGTGATTTTGTAACGCCCTGCAGAAAAACAGTACCCCAAACATCTTTTCTCTGTTAGTTTTACTACTTCATTTGCCAAACACATAGAAAGGAAAAGTACAATTTACCACCATGAACAGGATCCAGCAGAGGGAAATGCAGAAACCAATGTACCCTGGAGATTTTCCTTTGAGATTTTTCCAACAGGAGTTAATGGGGCTGATCTTGATGTTCAGGTAGACAGTCAAGAGGCAGGTGATTGCAATGGAAACACTCCCGCCTACTCTTTGAATGTGCAAAATAACTTTGCATCCAAAATCACTGAAGAAATATTTCAACCCAAAAGCTGTCATTGTCCTGGGAACTCCATTGGAGAGAATGATAAGGGAGTTGGCTAAACTCAGATTCTTGAGAATCAGATCAGTGGACCTTAATGGGCACTCATTGCAAGAAAGGACTAGATAGTAATAAAGAAATTTCTGAGAGAAATTTCCAAGAATTCTGACAGCAATCTGTAATAAGAACATCAGTCCTCTTTCCACATTCCTGGAGACCATTCTGTCATTCAACATATTGTCCTTTCCATTACGGCAACAGTCTTTCCTCTGAGCAAAATAGCTCATTAAAACTTTTTTGTAGCCAAACACAGAGGTGGGCACCCATAGCCTCCTGCTCCTCAGGTGGCTGAGGCAGGACAATTGCTTCAGTCTCAGTTTGAGACCAGCCTCGAGAAAACAGTGACACCCATCACAGACTATTATATAAATTTTACACCTATGCACCTGTGGGATTGCAAAGATATCAAGCTGCATGTATGGATGGGGGGATTTCCCAGTTATTTCATAGAAAACTCAGCTTTGAGAAATCATGTGGTGATAACCTGGGAGAAGCAATGAAAGTGAGAACAGTGGACAGAAAGCATGATTCAACATTTCCAGAATAAACTGATGTTTGCTGGTCACATTGAAGAACTGGCAAATTCAATCACCACCCACACATAGAAGACATAAGCTCTGAATATATTTCTGATCTAAATTTCAAAGAAAATGAAAGTTTTATGAAAAAAAAATCTCTATGGTCTTAGGAATAAAGATAATTATTGAACAGCATAAGCAATTAAAGCATATATATTTCAAATGACAAATTAGATCATATTAATTACAAGATTTTTCTCATCAGTATCATACTACATATGTGGTGTGAATGATTCAGTGGGAGTGACTTTACAGAATGCACAGTTCAGTAAAATGGACAATATATTCCAGCAAAACCTGCAACAGTAAAGACGTTATTTATGAATGAATACATGGGGAATGTTTGGTGCCTCTGTTAAGACCACTCCCTGGTATCATCACACAGCAACAGAAATAAAAATGTCAAGAAATACCAAGTTTTGGCATGATGGTAGTAAAGTAGGAATCTCATACAATAGCAATGCATGCTGAAATAGGTACAGATATTTTGGAAAAGTATTTGGTAGTTTCTATTTAAGTTGACTGACATTACCTACATGCCAACCATGCCACTTAAATGCATAGACCCCCTGTCTAATTTCTATTTATATCATAAAATACAAATTTCAGAAATTATTTTCCAAGAATAGTCATAATAGCTTCAAATTGAAGGTCACTCAGATATTCCCATTAACAGCAGAATAACTCAGTCAATGGACATCCACAAAATGGAATCCCATACCATGATGCCACTGAGTGCCAACATCACTGTCAAAAATCACATGGACTGAAAAAAAAAAGCAAAATATAAAATATTTCAGCTGTCTGAATTCATTTCTTAAAAGTATCATACAAGAAAAAGTCACTTCAAATTGAAAATGTTAGAACAGATAAAAAGCTAAGTTCCAACAACTCCACTTCTACAAATAACCAGGAGAAGTCTCCTTGGGGGCTGTTGACTTAGGAGAGGCATATGGTGTCTTCTGTGAAGCTGACAGTATTGTGTTTCTTCTTCTGTGTGTTGCACAGAGAAGCGTTTTTCATTTGTGAAGTTACACTGAGCTGTGCACTTATGACTCCTATGTGTTCTTTCAGTAAAAACGTAAAGTCACCAAAAAAGTGAACTGGGGAAAGGTCATTCATTGGAACTATTTGCTTGCTGCAGATGTACACACAGGATGAAATACTCAAAGCCAGAGGCCTAGATAGGAACTCAAACAGGAATCACTGAGAATAACAGCAATAACACAGTTTTATGATGTTTTTGTTGTTGCATTTGACAACCAAAAATATGGGGAAAATTACTCTCACTGGCATATGCACAGATGGACAGAGGACCACTATAAACACAATATAATTTGGACCTTATTTTCTGTTCTGTCCACATAGATGACAATAAAAATAATATCACAGTCCACATCATATACTTATGAAAATCCATGAATGGACCACTTTTTAGTACAGGACTATGAAAGTATTCTTGGGGATTATTGAGATGATAAGACACTGAATGGAAAGATGGGGGTCAGTGAACATGCTCTGCAGACCTGTTAGGATACAAATAAAATTTGTTCTCACAATTTTTGAGTAAGTGCTTCCACATATAACTTCCATGTTCTTAGAGACACCTTTGGAGCAAATGACTGAGAAGTGGCTGTCCTCAGATGCTTCAGAATCCACTGCATGTGCTCAACCTCCATTCAGTGCAGTCATGCAAGAGTAGGCAAGAACAGGACAGGCCTGGGGATCTACAGACTTTGCTAAAAATCTTTCTTCGCATTTGCTAATTACTAAGGCAATTATGAGTTCATTGTTAGTAACTTCAAAATAAGTTTTAAGGAGTTTGAGAATGGCTGTTGCTGTTTCCTGACCCATGAGGGTTGAAAGGGTCTCTATGAGAGGTGCAGGAAATGATGCTTAACTGCTTTCTTCTAACCAAAATCTTGCAATTCTTGATATTCAGATATTTAAGGCTCATAATTTTAAACAGAAACAAAAATAGAAACAGCAAAGAAAAACAAAACAAACAGAATGAGGAAAATCATCTGAGATGGATGTCTAAAGGAAAAGGAAAACTCTAAAGTCATGATTTTTATTAGAAAACCCTGGAATCATTTGTATAATTGAATGTGAATTGATTTGGAAATGATGAGATGAAAATATTGTAGAAATTATAACTTCATGAATATTGCTTCAGCAGTGGTAGGAAGTCTAAACAGAACACTAGTACTAGAAGAGAAATGCTTATAACAGTATCTCTCAAATAAGATCACAGCACTTTCTGATACTTTTATTAAGTATCATATAAGTGAATGCTCTCAAAATATTATACATAATCTTGCAGAGAATATTAATAGAGTATGCATTAACTATGTACTAAGGAAGAAATGTAAATTTTCATAGTGAAAAACAATCCTTTGGTTTTTGCAAAGCTGACCTATGTCCACTTTCCATTTGTATGTAAGGGTTTTAGGCTGAAGGAGAAGTTTGCAGGACACAGGACACTATGCATACCACACCTACAAGGGGACTTAATCTCAAACACCACAGGACATTTTGAAAAGTGAAGACTGTACCCCTCAAAGGCCCAAAGTGTCCTGGGCTTTTCTAGGAGGAAGGCTTCCAATTGCTGCTTCAGTTTCATTGCTTCATATTGGTGTGTTTATGTTTTCAATATCCTTTTGGTTCAATTTGGGTAGGTCATATATCTTTAGAAATTTGTCAATATCTTTGAGATTTTCTAGTTTATTAGAGTATAAATTTTAAAAATAGTTTCTAATGATCCCCAAGATTTCAATCATGTCTGTGGTGATAGCTCCTTTTTCAGGTGTAATTTTGTTGAATTGGTCTTTCCCCTCTTTCTTTTGAATAGATTGACCAAGGGCTCATCAGCTCATTTATGCTTTCGAAGAAAACACCCTCTTGTATTGATCCTATGTGTTGTTTTTTGTTCTTAATTTCATTGATTTTGACTCTGATCTTAATTATTTCCTGTCTTTGCAATTAGTTTCTTCTTTATTTTCTAAGGCCTTGCCATGAATCATAATATTTATTTGGGAACTATTTTTAAGTGTAGATATTCAATGCTATAAATTTTCCCCTAAGAACAACTTTCATAATGTCCCAGAGACTTTAATACATTGAATCTCTGTCTTCATGTGCTTCTAAAAATTTCTTGATTTTTTCTATCATTTATTATATGATCCATTCTTTATTTAAAGAATGCGTTTTTTCTTGCTATTGATTTCTACTTTCCCTCTATTAGATCTGATAGGATACATGGGATCATATCTTTTTCTTTTTTTATTTGCTAAGATATACATTGTGACATAGAATAATTTTTTCTTGTGGCTTTTAAGTCTTTCTATATTTTCTATGTTGAGTATGATGCATCTTGGAGAATTTCTCTTCTGATCTTGTCTATAATCTGATATGATTTCCTGTATATTGATGTCTAGCTCAATTCTTCTGGGGAAATTTTTCTGTCACTATCTCATTGTGTGAAAAATATCATTGATATGTTGGTGGCTATTGCATTGAATCTGTAAAATGGTTTCTGTTGTATGGATGTAGGATTGAGCTAAGTAAAATGACAGGAGTCTCTCTTGTGCTTGCTGGTGTGGACTTGATTGGCTGCTCTAGATGTGGAAACACATTGTTTTTAACCAGGTTCTCCAAACTCAGTAGCTCCGTAGCATGCATGAATTCGGGAATGCATTGGGAATCTTGGACTGCATTACCCAGGCAGGACGGTTGCCTGACAATGCTCCACTGTCCAGTGCACCAGATTCCAACTTGCAGGGACACCGCCATCTACCTACTCTTGCCTGGGCCTCTCTTTATTTCATCTCCATTATCTAATAACAAGAATGATGAAATTTTGGGGAAAAAAATCTATTAATTCCACATTTATCCCAGGTACTCTTTCGATCTGGTTTATCCTTGAATAAAAGTTCTCCATGAGATAGGAACATATGAGATAAATATATGAAGAATTGTTATACTACAATACCCATCACTTATTTCTCCATGTATTTTCTTCTGGCAAATGTTTTCAGGAGTACACCTCTTCTTCACTCACTGTGATTAAACTGATTTTCAAGGACCAAGAACTCATTCATTTGATTTGCCTCCAGCCATACGAATTCAGATGACTGTATACAGAATTCTGTGCAGCAGATGAGCATAATCAGCTTCATTCCCTTCCGCCATTAATTTGTAGACCCCACATTCAAGTACCTGAGAATCCCAATGCCCTTTGGGGTTTAAAATAGAAAGAAAGACAAGTAACCCTTCCATAAGTTTCTCCATTGGTGTTTTTGAACATGAAGATGAAGAATGACTAATCAAGAGCACAATGTGCAAAAACATACAATTCATATACTTATTTAAGAATTTAAGAATTTTTTGTTCCTTAAAAACAGAGCCTGGATAGAATGGAGTTATGGTTCATGAGAATAAAGGGACTGACAGTGGGAAAACACAGGGAGATCAGTGCATTAGTGTTCACCAACCACCAACTGGGATTAAAATGAAGGGTAACACAAACATTTAATAGGGAGGAGAGGGTATGGAAACTCACAAAGGTGCCCACCAGGACAAGAATTCTCTGAGTGGCAATGGACTCAGGGCAGGATCTGGGGGATCCTTTGATGTTGTGAATGTGCTGAATCCGCTGCTTGTGCCTGTACAGAAAGAGAATCATGGAGCCACTGGACCAGATTATGAGTACAGAAAAGACAACTTCAGGAAATACGATGAATGCTGCATATAATGATTCTGTGATTTTGCCCTGCCGTGCAGAACAGTACCTGAAATATCTTCTCTGTGTCAGGTTGTTGCTACTCCATTTGCTAACTGTATAGAGAGGAAAAATGGAATTTACCACCATGTACAGAATCCAGCAGAGGGAAATGGAGAAGTCAATGTACTTTGCAGCTTTTCCTTTGAGATTTTTCCAACAGGAGTTCATGGGACTGATTGTGATGTTCTGGAAGACACTCAAGAGGCAGGTGATGCCAATGGACACACTCCTGCCCACTCGCTGAATATACAAAAGAAGTTTGCATCCAAAATCACTGAAGAAGTATTTCAACCCAAAAGCTGTCATTGTCTGGGGTATTCCTTTAGAGAGAATTACCAAAGAGTTGGCTATGGGCAGGTGTCTGAGAATCAAATCTGTGGGCCTAAATGTGCACTCACTGCAGAAAAGGACTAAATAATAATAAAGCAAAGAGAAATTTCCCAGTGTTCCCACTGCAGTCTGCAATAAGAACAACAGTCCCATTCCCATGTCTCTGTAGTCCATTCTCTCATTCAGTACATTTTTTTTTTAAATATAGCAACAAATCTTCCTCTGACAAAAATGACTCATTAAAAATTTTTGTACTGAAGCCCAGTCATATACGCCTGCAGTCACCAGCTCCTTAGGAGGCTGAGGGAGAAGTGAATTTGTGCTTAGGTATTAAAACACAGCCTGGGAAACATTGCAACACCTATCTCAAAATATATGTATTTTTTTTACACCATGTGTATCTTTTACTGTATGCATTGATTGGATTAAAAACATCAAGATGTACATGTGAATGGGGGGAGTTCCCAGATTTTTTTCACACAAAAGTCAAATTTGAAAATCATATGATGATAACCTAGAAGCAGGAATGAAAAGTGAGAAAAGTAAACAGAAAGCATAATTCAACATTTCCAGAATAAACTTATATTTGCTAGTTATCTTAAAGAGGAGGCCTATTTCGACCTCCTTAGTGGAAATGATTCCTATGTTTTTCATTAATTATTATTTTTTCTACTCTTTTTTAAATGTTTTTTTGGTTCATGGACATAAATATATAAATACATTTGCTTTTTCCCTCATTTTTAGCATCTTTTTAATGTCTATCATTTTTAAAATTTTTTCCTTGTTCTGTCTTTTGAGGGGTAGGGTTTTTGATTAATGATTTTGATTTTGTTTTCTATTGTTTTTATTTGTGTGTTTCTCTTGTTTCTCTTTCTTTTCTTTGGCTGACAGTCAAATTCTATTGTTCTCTCTCACTCTCCCTTTACTTTGTTACTTGCATTCTCCAATTTTTTAAGTCATGAACTAGTTCCTACCTTCTTATCACATTATTTTCCCTTCCCTGCATTCTTACCATTTTTTAGCACTGATTGTTTATTTAACTCCCGACCCTACCATGAATGTTGTCACAATCATTGCTATGGATACCATTCTTCAACACTTGTCCTTAGCTTTACAGCCAGATACCATTCATGGTTGAAGGACAGAGTTACCTACCTGTCCTTCAGCCCTGCCCTAAATGATCCCACCACCAAAACTCCTCCCATTACCTGGCCCTTCCCCCTGCTGGCCAAAGGAAACTAGCTCCTCCCATGGCTTGGATTCACTAAGGCTGTATATAAAACCCAAATCCTCCTGGTGGCCTGCAGCCATTTTATCCTTCAAAACGAGCCACATCAGGTGTTTTGCTGATTGACGCCCCCCCACACTGAATAAAGAAGAGTCTGCGGATCCAAGGTCTACGTCCCACCTCTGTCATTTTGTGCCATGTGCTTTCATTTTGGTTCCCTCATCAGGAAGTGGGTGTAAGGTAATATTTGACCTTCCCTGTCTCTCCAAATCCCATTCCCTTTCCCCACAGTCAAGTTAAATGTTTCCTGAGGCCTGGGGACAGCCTCCTGAGCATCCGACACCCTGTGGCACTCTGAAGTCAGGGGTCTCCCTAGCTACTGCTGAATCCCCAAACTGACTGTGTCTCCCCCATCCTACAGAAAGAGACTCTCCACACCCTCCAAGTCCACTCTGGTTGAACAGCTGCCTGTACACAACCATATCTGACCCCAAACTTGGACTAGGTTTCCATGGCTTATGCCACATGGACAGTGCAAGGATTTGCATCAGAATTTTTATTCATCCTTATTCTTACCTCCCCTAACCCTTTCCACCTTCTCCCCAGAATCTCCTTTCCAACACCCTGCAGACCTCCAGATTAGAGAAATCTTTGCCATTTTGTTCCTGCATCCAACACTGGCCTTTAAATTCTCCAGAGAAGTAAGACCCATCCAACCTCCAGCAGATAGGTATCCTGCCACTAG
This sequence comes from Glaucomys volans, assembly GCA_020662805.1. Classification (NCBI taxonomy): domain Eukaryota; kingdom Metazoa; phylum Chordata; class Mammalia; order Rodentia; family Sciuridae; genus Glaucomys; species Glaucomys volans. Next base: position 38,080 of record JAJEJO010051727.1, read on the forward strand.
ACCCCACATTTTGGCCCACCCAGGGTCCCCCCACCATTGAAATTGAGGTGAAGACATTCCCTAATTTTCCGGTGGAACAATCAAGTCTAGGGTCAAAAAAATCCAGGGGACACTTTGGTCTCAATCTGAAACTCCAGTCCCAACTCCCCAACGTGGGAATCAGTCAGTCACTTCTACAGGACTCCTCTTTGTGTTTTCTCATTTGTAATTTTAAGACCCTATATTCCAAACTGACCTAAAAATTAAATGCCTCATTAGGTTCTGCACTCAAATTTGGCCAGAATACAAATTAGGTAACCAGCACCCATGTCCCAGACACTGAGTTCTTGATAAAGAAATTCTGCAGACTTTGGAAAAATATTTAAAACAGAATGGTAAGTGGTCTGAACTTCCCTACCTCCAGACCTTTTATTCCTCTGCTCAAACCCCTTCCTATATCAACCTTGTTCCACATTGCAGTTACTAATCACAAACTCACAATTTTCCTCTTTATTCACAGCATCAGAGATAGCCAATGAACCCTTCCTTACAGATTCTAGGGTCCCACGGCCTTCCCTGAGGCCTCCCTCTCCCCTTCAGTTTCCGCTCCCCACAGCCCCACTGCCCCCATTAGATCCTCCTCCCCAAAGTCCCATTGCTTTCCCACCAGACCCACCTCATCAGACCCCACACACAAGTTCCCCCTCCCCTGCCATCCCTCCCCTCCTCATACATGTTCTAAAACTTTCCCAGCAGATCACATGCTCCCTCTCCAAGGGGTGTCAGAGGATGAAGGTATGGTCCAGTCCATGTTCCCTTCTCCATGAGAGATATTTCCCAAATAGAGGACAGATTGGGATGATTTCTGATAACTGCACTAGATATAGACAGGAGTTCACCCATCCGACTCAGGCCTACCACCTTATTTGGGCAGGTATGTACTATATATTAACATCCACCCTGACCAATGATGAAAGTACCCACATTTGACAGGTGACAGGTGGCCAGGGACTGTGCAGATCTCTTACATGGCCAAACCCCCATATCTACCCTGCAGCCAAGGTTGCCATCCCCACAGCTGAACCTGATTGCACATATTAGTCTAATGACTCCACTTGTCTCCTTGAAAGCATGGCAAAAATTCTCATACCCAGGTTAATCAGGACAAGATAAAGGAAATTATCCAGGGACCTCTGTTTGGCCCAGCTTACTGATGATTTGACCAAATATACAAATCTAGATCTGAATAGTGCTGGTGGCATTCTCTTTTTCCATTTTAATTTTATCAGCAGGTCTGCACCTGATGTTCATAAAACACTTAGCTAGAAAAGGGTGTTGTTCCGCACCGAACAACAAAGGTCGGGTGTCCTCCCTGGGCCAGCCAGAGGGGAGCACGGGGTCGAGCAGGATGGTGAGTGTCGACGGCTGAAAAAACCACACCAGCCGGGAGGTCTGTCGAAGCAGTATCTCATTTTAATGAGGAAGTGGAACAGATATATGAGGGGG